>ARYC01007158.1:0-24679 GCA_000711775.1 Oxytricha trifallax
TGTCTTTAGTTTTATGGACAGATAAGTTATCTACAAACAGAATAATCTCTTAGTCGGCGTACTTATCTCGGAGTTATTGCAAGAACTTTATGTATTATTCGGTCTTTATTGAGCGAGGGTGGATAACATAAGTCTCGAGGCCATTATCTTCGCTTATTCAGCCTAGTATTGCATGAGTTTAAACCTTAACCTTTTAATCATATACTTCAATGTTGCTGTACCTCTTATATCAAGACCTTGATATGAAGGTATTAAATGTGAATACTGCCTCATCAGCGTGTATGAACTTTATATTATGCTCTTAAGCACTTTGCATTTAATCGAATATATAATTTAAATTATCCTTATAAAATGGAACATTAAAGTCAATCACTCTCTTAATGCGATTGACTGTCTTGTAAGATATTCCATTCTTTTTATATATGTTCGCTATAGATTAAGCAGAGATGTGAACCTCAGGAAATTGGCGATGGAACATCACAGCCCTCTAGGCTAGAGAGAAATGAGCCCAGTATTTAAGAGTCTTATCATTAATAAGATATTCATATGATGCTGCTAAAATTTTAAGGGTCTCTAAGGCTTAGAATTAAGATGCTATCTCTTTAAATTCAATGCTAATAGACAGTGAGACCTCACAGTTGCAGGAGATTTATGGAGTAGCCTTGCAATAGACGTATAATTCAGAACAGGCTTGAGTTATCAACTATATTCATCACATCCATATCGCAACTTAAACAATAAATCTATATACACACAGTCATAAACAGACCCCAAACCTCGCATATACTCACTTAAAATACTAATATTTAAACATTAAACCCCTACATAAACCCTATTAAACCCTAATAAAGTATGCACTAATAGTCTACTTTTATCAATCAAAAACTCAATCAAACTACTGAAAGGGTTTTGGGGTTTTGAATGCCAATGGAGAAAGTCGGACGTACTTAATGAGACCTTAATTAAATGTATAGAGTTTATATGATAAATAACAAAGCTAACAAATAATGCTAATTCTTTATTAGTTATCTAATTTTCAATGATATGATTAACTCTGATTAATAGCGTATTCTTAATTATTAAAGACTTTCATCTTTATATTTATCAAAGCTATTCACTTGCATGACTTTATTTATAAATTTACATAACCACCTGAGGCAATTCATTCATTTATTTGCTCTCAATTCTTTGAACTCTCTAATTTGTATATAAGATTAAAAAATAAAATATGTCTTCTTAATTGCTCTATCGGTTTCCTAATACTTTTCTCACTTTAATTTAGTTGAATCTCTTTTTTATGATTTAAAACCTAAAAAGTATATGAATTTCATAATACTATTTTAGGGATACATTCGGTTTGGGGAAAATTAATTAAAATTAAATTCATAATAAATCAAAATAGTGGCAGTTAAAGTTGGCCAATTTTGATGATTTTGGGCTCATTCGATAGACAATTCAAAATTATCTGGACTTTACTATAGGTGCTATAATTTTATCGCATCCCTCGAGCGATTTAACTCTACTTAATTGGAAGGCACATTTCAATGAATTTAGAGGCATCCAATTAAAGTCGAGTTATCTCGCTCCAGGGATGCGATAAAATAGTACAGCCAATTGTAAAGTCCAGCTACTTTCTAATTCTATAACGAATGAGCCTAAGATCGTTCAAATTGGCCAACTTTCACTATTTTGATTTATTATAAACTTAATTTTAATTAATTTTCCCCAATTCGAATGTATTCAATAAAAAAGATTAAATAAATGCTAACCAATAGATTGAATACTCAATTTTAAATAAAAATACTAAATTAATTCAAAATTTATAATTTATTTCTATTTTTAAGTTATTTTTTAAAAGCTAGAATAAATTACCAACGGCGTCGATTAAAAAATACAAGCAACTCAAAACTATTGGAAAGGGATATTGTTCTAAGTAATATAAATAGATTTTGCTTTTCTTTGCCTCATCTTTATTTTAGAGTGAAACTAGTGAAGTCAATTGAAAACCATAGATTTTATGCTATCAAAATTCTGAAGCGTCATTAGGTCAAATAAATAAATCTTTCTGCTTTCAAAAAAATAGTGTTGAATGAAATGTCACTTATATAGTCAATGAACCAACCTAATATAATAAAGCTAGTTGAGTATAATTGTGATGGAGAAGTAATAGTAAAACCCAGTGGAAAGGCGATCCAGGTTTTCTTTATTGTGCTGGAATTAGTTGAGCCAGGCGATTTATTCTCGTTTATCAAAGCAAAGTATAATTAGGGAAGTTTCAATGAAAGGTTTGCTAGATATTATTTCTTGTAATTGCTAAGCGCCATAGAATATCTACATAATAAAGCTGGAATTGTGCACCGAGATCTGAAGCCAGAGAACTTACTTCTTAATCAGAAATATGATATAAAAAATGCGGATTTTGGCTTGTAATCAAAAAAGGAAGGAAATTATGGACTCGGTATACACTATTCTTAAGTTGGCACTAGGCAGTACTAAGCTCCTGAAGTACTAGAGAGGAGGTTTTATAGAGGAGAATATGTCGATATTTTCTCTATAGGAGTAATACTGTTTCTCATGGTCACTGGCACTCTCCCTTATCAATAAGAGGCAAATTAAAAAAATCCACTGTACAAATTTCTGTATCAAAAATAAAAAGATAAATTTTGGAACGCATGGCGTTTATATAATTAAAGAGAGTAAGCTCATCCTGAGGATGAGCTTGAAAAGCAAAAGTCTGTTTTTAATAATTAATTTTGGTCAGTAATTTATTAAATTAAAACATCAATCAAGTAAAAATGCAAACAAAATCGGCCACCTCTTCCAGAGTACGATGATAATACTCCTAAAACTACAGTAGAGACTAAAACCCCAAAGATCAATTAAGACGCGAGGATTGAGGTTAAGAACAATTAAATTTAAAATTAATTATTATTGGCTGAAATTAAATATAATTAGACTAGAATCAAATTTACGCACCCTGATTGGTTTATTTTATAGGGACAATTAATCGAGCCAATAGTTTTAATAATTAGGCCAAACATTATAAATTTATGCCAATAACAATTAATTTTTAATTTAATTGTTCTTTTACCTCAATCCTCGCGTCTTAATTGATCTATGGGGTTTTAAATCAACTAAAAATTAGAAATTAACTTTGTAAAGAACAGTTTCAAAATTATCTTCACCAAGATTCCAGTATGAATTGGCTCCTAAAAACGAAGAGGAAGAAAAGGAAGAAGTAGTCGTTAGTGCAAAAACAGACTACTCTTCAGATTTTAAGCAGCTTGTACTATCTATGATGTCCTACCATTTCTACGATAGACCAACAATTTCTGATATTAGGAAGCATCCCTGACTAAAAGGTGATGTTCAATCTCAAGAGGAAATTGTGAGAGAAATGTCAAAGCTAAAGAGAGAATTTATTATTAAAGAAATTCAGCATCAAAGTAGCTATTTCTTGGAAAAGGAAAGGAGAATAGAGCATAACTTGCCTAAGTCATTCAAAGAGTATGCTGTTTACTGCTACAGAACAAATAATACGCAAGCCTTATTCAGTAATTTAATTTCCCTTTTAATTATCATTCTATTTTTAGAGGGAGTAATGAAAATGACAAGCCATGTCTGTTATGAATTCATCAAAGATATACCTAAATGTAAATGTTTCAAACGTAGAAGAGAAAGTATGGAAAGAAGAAGTTCATTAGTTAGTTAGTTAGTTAGTTAATCACTTAGGTAAGTTTGAAAAATAAAATAAAAACTTTTGGAAACTCATAGCGTGTGAATCAAAGTAATTCATTACTTCTCCTGATGCTCCTCTTCTCTAGCGCTCTTTAATTCTTCTGGTTTTTCTTCCATCCCTTTGAGCTCTCCTCCTATTCTTTTCTAATCTCCGAAGGTTACATCTGGTTGATTTCTTTAATTCCAGGTGTTTGAACACTAGCTTTGATCATCTCCTGTGCCTTCCTAGTGTCCTTCTTCCCCTAGAAATCTTGCCTCTTGTGTTGAGACTTTGAGCCGTCATTTGATAGGTACCATTCGGCTTCTGTCAGGTCCTCATCTACATCACTGAACTCTCCTCCCTGTCTATTATCTTCTCTCTCTAGTTCAAATTGTGCAGCGTTCTTCAGAACTAACTCGTCCCATACGTCATTTTGTGAGTGCTAGTTGATCATCACCGTATCTAGATCTTTGTCCACGAGTAGCCATAGTGCTTCACTTTTCTTTTCCCGGTTCACCTCCATTTCCTCTTTCTCTATTGCCAGCCCCGATCTGCCAATGTCTATTTTAACAAAACTCAACTCCAAATTTAGCATAAGGTAGTAGTCTTTGCAAAAATTTAGAGCAGTAGTTCAAGAGCTAAGTGGTTTATCATTAGAATTGCCATAATGTCAAAATCTTCTGGATCTTTTACTTGGTTAATCTCTTGATTTTGTGAAATTTAGTTTATCGCATACTCTTTGCCTAATACTTCACTTAATAGGGAGCTTAATTGCCTCATGTGCTTCTGAACTATTGCATAGCTTTCTACTTGTCTCCTTGTGTCCATCATCTCCAATTTTTGAGAATGTTTGGCGATCTTAGTATTATCCAATTTTGGCAGTTCCTGATTGAGCTTTAACAACATATCGGAAGTAGGGCAGCTTCAATGTGTTCTTGTTGCCTCCAGAACTTGCAGTTCTCCAGTTGAGTAATACCTCTGTCGTTCAGGACTATTGGCGGTAGGATGATTTGCGAGAGTCTTTACTCTTTGAATTACACTTCTAAAATCAACTTCAAGCACTGCTCCATTGTCTCTTCCTGTATGTGCTTCCCTGAAATTAGACTCATATGTTGCCAATCGTCATTTATTTCATTCCAGTGTGCTTTCTACTTCTCTGTCCACAACTCATCCTCTTTCACCCCTCTCTTCCTAGCTGATGCTATGTCATCGTATCTTCTCACTAGTGCTTTCTCCATCTTCGATCTTGTGCTCGGGCAGCACACAATGGTGACCATTCTTGTAGTTTGTGGAGTCCATCCTTTCTTAGCGTGGAATATCTTATCAAATCCATGGCATTGCACTTCTGATAAATCAATTAAATGTTTCAGGGCCATTTAGTCTCCTTGAATGCATTTCGACCCATCTTCGTGTTTGTCAAACTCGACCCTTTGTTTCTGTGGCTATTTAATCTTCTTGCTGGGGTTTGATTATCCAATCTTCAGTCTACTCTTGAAGCCCATTTGCTTGTTTAGTGGCACTCGTTTCTGGTATTCTTCATTTTACCCTAGAGTTTCTTAGTCCCTGCTTCTATCTCTATGGCTAAATCTTATCTCCTTCACCTTGTCCCAGAACTATCTCTTTTCTTGCTTCTCGCCTCTTCTGTTGGTGTCCCAGTTCTGGATGCCGCTCTATTTTGATGTTGGTGATCTCTGAATTTCTAATAGTTCATTTTTCCTTTTTCTTTAATTATAATTAATTCTGATTAATTCTCTCTAATTAATTAATTGATTTTAATTACTTTTATCTTGATTTCACTAGCTTTACTTTCCTCAATTTTCAAATTGTTCCTTTGGGTTGGATATTTACCCTCGCTCAATTATCCTAATTATTTTGATCATCGAGCTGAATCTTTGTCTTCTTGATGTAAGTTACCCTGAAAAGTTTCTTAACTTACTGATAATAATCTTGAAGCTCAAGATTTCTGATTCTTTAGTCGAGCCATATCATGTTAGAAATTATTTCAATCTGAGTCTTCTCGTTCATGTCCACTATTCTTGTTTCTTTGATTATGTTAGAAAATCTTGTAGGATCCCCTGCTTAATTAATTAAGTTACAGTTTCTCATATGATTTCTATCCACAAAAGTTTTGTGTACATTGTAATTGTGACTCATTCCATAGCTCACTGTAGTTCCCCCTTGACTAACTGCCATCATTGTGTCCATAACATTTCTTGTGATGAATATCTTTTTGTTATTTTGTAGTTTATTTATGTTTTGCTAAACTTGTCTTTTGCCACTATTCACTTCCCAATATTCTCCTATGTTGTGTTAAAGCTTTATTAGATTTTTCTAAACTAACTCCTTAATGATATCAGTTGTATTACTCGCTTTGAGTTAAGTTACGTTCCTTAATAGTCTATTGAGTATATCTCTTGGCGTCTTGAATGCAAGTCTCTTCAATTAATTTTCCATTTTCTCTATTTCTTCTATCTTCAGGTATTTGGCTGCTATTAGGGGTGTGTATTTGTAAATCATCAGAGACCTTATTTATGCTACCATTATTGTATCGCAAATTTTGGGGTTGTTGGATTTTGCAAGTCTTTAGTAAATTTCAGTTTACCTTTTTAGCTCATTCCACGTTCTTTTGAGTAGCTGTTGAGTGTTCAGTGCTATGTTCATACCCAGATACTTAGCCTCTTATACTTTTTTACCCCTTCTATTTCTGTTAGTTGTTCAAATTATTTCGAGTCGCTTAAGAATACTGTCTTCATTGTATTTAGTTTCAGGTTATGAGTCATTTCTATCTCTTTGAAGCTTCTCAAAATTCTCTTGAACTGTTATTGGTCTTTAATGTTGATGAGTATGTCGTCCGCAAATGCTATAAGTTTCCCTTACTTTATTAATGATAATAGTTCACGTTATGAGTAAAGTGCATCTTGCAGGTAAATGTTGAACAGCATGGGGGATATTCTACTTCCTTGAGTTACTCCGTTTTATGCATCTATAAATTCCCCTTCATATTTAATTCTACTGTTTGAGTATAATTCTTCTATCAATTAGGTGGCTATTTTGTCATTATTCATCTTAGCCCTGTCTCTTAGGATCGACAGTAGTTTGTCTTTCCAGACTGAGTCATAGGCTTTTTAAAGATCTACCAATATGTAAGCTTCTCTCTATTTACTTTTCCTTCTGGAGCTCTTAATGTGTTCGAAGAAGTTCATTATTAAGTAAATTACATTAAAATGATAGTAAACGGCCTATTTGGATGTCAAGTGGACTCCTTTTTAGAACTTCAAGTTATTAAAATAATAATAATAATAATAACTAGAGTGGATTTAATCCTTAAAATAGCGGCAACCTTGAAAAGAAAAATTCATCAATCAAGGAGAATAGCAGCTTTTTCAAATTTAGAGGAAATAACATGCAAATAACTAATAATTTAGCTAATAGACTATAGAAGCATGATTCTAAAAATTATATGAATAACTTCAATAGTAGTCATTTAAAAATATGCTGATTATTTAATTTATGTAATAGTCTATTTTCAAATAATTTTTTATTTCTTTATGCTATTCATATTTTCATTTTGGAAGCAATAGTATTTACCCTGATACAAGCCCTTTACGCAGAAGAATGTCTCTAAAAGAAACGACAAGCATAGTTGAAGAAGAGACAACAAACGGGTACTTGAACAGCAATTTCTAAACAGTTACTCTGAAAAAGAAAGTAAAGCCCAAACAAAACCCCTAAAAGCTCTTTTTAGATTGAAACTAATTAAAATAAAATAATGAATCACGACTTTTTCTAGTTAAAATTAAATCCTTAATCAATGAAATATTCACAAATAAAAATAATCAACTAACATCTATTCTAAACTTTGAAATTCAATAATGCATATGATGACGGTGCTATATTAACTAATTAACAATTAATGTGTCTTAATAATCTGAAATCTCAATTTACTACAATAATATTAGACTAAATCATTCATTAATTAAAGCATATTTATTATCGATGTCAATATTTCGTGTAATTTAGTAGGAATTTAACTGATAGGATTTTAATTTATGACTTTGATTTTTAACAGTAAAATCTGACAAAATTATAACATATATATTTGTTTGCAAATTAAACAGTTTTAGCTACCTACTCCCCTACACACAAAATCATATTTATAAATGATGAAGAATTTCGTATTAGTCAATAAAAACGCAAGTCTCATAGAGAAATGGGGAGAAAACAAAAAAGCTCTAGTCGCTCAAAATGAATAAGTTAAGAAAAAGGTAACAAATTCGATAACCACTGTGAATATTACCAAACTGATGCAAGATCTGTCGCAGGATGATATTAGAGATCAGAAGAATGATCATAAATCATTAAAAAAAACTATTTTAGTGATTTTAATTGTTAAAATCACATATTTTATTTAATAATAGTCTAGTGAATTTAAAAATTGAGAAAGAAAACTAAATAATCGATTAAAACTTAGACCAATTTAAATCTTAAGTTTATACAGATGATTTTTGAATTTTAAATAAATTATCATCCTTTTCAATTTAATAAGAATTTAAAATTCAATTTTTTCTAATTTTTACTAAATTTCTCATATCTGAAATAAATTTCACCATTATGATTAATATAATTTATGTTATTTTTAATATTAAATTAGTCCTTTTTAAAATCTTGAAAATATTTCAAATAATAACATCATTTTATCTTATTTACTAAAATTTATAAACGAATTCTAATTATCTTTCGTTTTAAAATATGGGTAAATTACTCATATAAATCAATATTTCATAACTTTTTAATGAAATCAAGGATGTGAAATACATGAAGTTGTTTAAATTTACAGAAAGTCTTAAAACTGAAATCATATCATTGTGGATGTGTAAACAAAAATTCAGAAGATAGAAAGTACAATATTGAATTTAAGATGAGATTGATAGAATTACATTGATATATTCTTAAAAAATTCAACTATATAATTAAATAATCATTCATATTTTTCCTCTTGTTTAAGTAAAATTTTCAAGGAATCTTCTCCTTCTAAAGTTATATTAATTTATTAAATTCAATCTAATAAATTAAAATATCAATGTTTATTAGTTTTGAGTTTAAAATTGGATAGGAAAGATTCAGAGACAAAGCACAACTCGAATGACGTGAGCTTAAACATGCTGAAAGATTTAATATCTACTGGATGTCAGTCTGCTCAACGGTACTCTCAATATTCAATCTGAAGATGAACACCAATTCATTCAGCAATAGGACAAGACCATATTGAAATATTCTGTTTATAAGTTACATACATTATTTAATTTTGAGTGATACCATAAACGCAGAGAATAAAATGGATCAAAATATGGAATAAAAATAAGATCAACAGTCAATAGAAGACAGCGTGAGTGTATCAGTGGTAGTTGTAGAAGTAGCATGGTTCCTTCAAGCTATCGTGGAGGTGAATCTACTATTTACAATTAAAAATGCTGGATCTTCGAATCAGCCCTTCAAAAAATTATAATATTATTTATTAAAAAATATAATTTAACAACTTCGTAATACATAGCAAGGTGGATGAGTTCCTTTTAATGAAAAAGTCAAAAAGTGATGAAGACCACTATTACTCTAAGAGATATTAAAATTAATATATCTTCAATAGGATTCAGTGAAAATTTACTTGATTTACTATTTATGCAATAGATATTAAAATTTGTTTGACTAATCTTAGTATGCTACCTTTCTCATTTTTAACTATTCGTGTATATTTTTAACAAATAAAATTTGATTAAATCCTTCTAGATAATCATGTTCATTTTTTATGCATTTTAATTCTTTAATAAAACCAAAAACATAAGATTTTGTAAAAGATTTTAAAACCTTATCGATTGGTATACTTTGAATATTACATAATGGATTTTAATACTATAATCAATTGAATTTAGGCAATATTAACAAAGTTAACTTGAATACAAGAATATGCTAACTGAGAAAGAAAAGCATAAATTATAAGTTAAGCAAAATCAAAGTTTAATTGTTGAGAGAGAATCTAATTAAAGACCATCACTGAATTAAGATTTAAAGGTAAGATATATATTCTAAGTGGTTTCAATTAAATTTTATCTTAGATGATCTTGCAAAGAGGAAGTAGTGGAAACTTTGAAATAAGCAATCAATAGAGAGCAGAAAAATTCATTTATAAGTAATGGGAGAAGGATTGCAAATAAAAGTTTGGAGTAAATGTGAGAAATTTTCGTATAGCTAATATATAATTATAGACTGTTTTTAACTAGTTTAATAGATTATTAAGCACTTCAATCACTAAGACAGTTCATGACCCAAACCAAACAAAAATCTTGAATTTTTTCAGTTAGAAATGTGAGAGAAAATTGAATACTATCGCAAAATCTCCAAAGTCTCATCTCAAGGAAAGACTCTAGAATAGACAAGAATAAGACTACCAAAAACTTCAAGGGACTTCTTAATAAAATATCTTATGCAAAAGCAATAATCTACTTTAAAAGCTAAGAAATTGAATTAAAACATACTCAAGAATGTTTTAGGGATCCCACCAACTTAGGAACGCCCTGCAACCTAGTTCGAAGAGTTCAATTTGTCATATAAAAAGCAAAATATTTAAGAAAAAGAGAATAATCTTAATAGCTATACTCCTTCGTATGTGAAGAGAGATGGGCGAATAAGTGTCAAGAAAGTTATGGCGATGTAGAATCCTAAAACTATGAAGAAAAGTATCAGTGTAATTGTCAAGGAAAATGAAAATACTTATGCTTGAAGGAGCTTATAGTATTTAATGACAGTTAAGTATAATTGTGTATTAGATTTATATAAAATTGTAATTAGCTTTTATTTAACTTAAGATTGTATATTTAATAATGTAGAGATGAAAGATTATAAAAAAATAAATATAAATAATTAGATATTTAATAAAATCAACATTTGAATGTGTTTAAATATAACAATTTAGAGAGACAAAAAGAGGATTTACTTTTTATAAGTAATAGTTTATAAATTTTATTTTAAATTTATAAATTAATTTCATTTAAGTTTTCAATTTAAATTTACTCTACTCAACCAAAAAATAAGAGTTGCTTAATTAACTTAGTATTTAATTATTATATGACTAATCTTAATAAATTATAACAAGTCAATTTTATTTGAGAAATAATAACATTCTTATTGTTTTTATAATTTAACTTTATATAAATTATTTGATCACTCACTAAGGTTGAGACTTTCTTCTGATGTCGAAGGAGTTAAACTCATTTTGTCCAAAGCCCCCGTTTCCAATGAGGTTATTTACTTTTGAATTGGGTAAGAAGTTTCCAAACCACCTCCTCCATTTACTCCTTTGATATATCCACTGTTTGTATTATTGATATTTTTGATGTCATCCTCGAAGAATTACTGAGGTCTTATTGCATTTACGTATCCTGCAATGTTTGTGATATTTACAGATAAATTATGATTCCCCATAAAGCCAACGAGTGGAGCTCCTTGAAGAATCTTTTGCTTTAAATTTAAGCCAATCCGCCTTAAAGCAGTAATTCTTGCATGATTGCTTTATTCTTATCTCTTTTTTTCATCCCACCCATATTTCCAACAGAAATAGGTCGTTACTAGTTCAAATAAATTTGCTTTTACTATTGCTGTTATCTGTTTATTTTTATCTATTATTGAATATTTTGATATAAAAGCTGTTATTGCTGTCATTACTACAACTGGCTCAATAATTTACCTGCTCATTCGTAGATTATTTTTTGGCCTTTGTTTAAGATCATATTCACGTCTTCCTGCTTGAGATAAAAATTTTGCAATTTACTTTACTGCTTTTCACTTTGATTCTCTTTAATCAAGTACTTTTTTTCAGATCTTCATAATTTATTTTGTTTTTCTTAGGATTTTGGTTATCTTATTGCAAAGAATTTAATTGTCCATTTTCAATAATCGCTGATTAGTTTTACATTTATTGAGACTTTTTGCCTATTTTCAAATGAGGTTGTTACTATTAAGATTGAATTGATTATTGCTAAGACATTTATTTGATGATATATTGATTGTGAGATTGTTAGTTTAAAATAAGATTTTAATGCAATAGCTTAGAAAAATTGTCTCCTTAAGTCTTTTGCAATATAAAGAGAAAATATAAATTTTTGCTAATTGCCGGATGAAAATTTGTTCTCGATTGTTAAATAGCTTTTTGTTCTCTCTTCGCTTTTGTTCATCTAAAATTTGCTGCTTGCTCCTTATAAAATTGATTGACCATTAAGTCCTGTTAGTAAAGGCATGTGAGTACTAGAAGAACTAGATGCATTTCTATTTCCTTTACTTGATCTCGGCCTTAATGAACCTAGTCTATCATTTGAATTGTGTCTTTTACTTAATATTGTTCCAACGATTGATGAATTAGCTTTGTCTTTTGTGAAATTTATGCGATTTTTATCTAGCATCTGCTCATTAAAGGAGTTTTAATTCAAGTTATTCTTAATTTCATTGAAAAGAGAGGTATCTGATTCATAATTCGAGGGTTTAAGTTTATGTCTCCAATTAATCCTCTTTTCAATAAATTATTTCCCTTGAGATGAAGTTGAGTTACGAATTATGGAAGGTTTTATTACTAATTTTCTCTGTTTTCACTGAGAAAAATAGTTTCCATTTCTTGATTTAAACTGTTGATTCCTTACCCTCATAAAATTTTGGTTCGAGTTTTCAGGATCAATAGCTGCAACAATATTGTTATAAGCTAATTAAGCGGCTTGTCCTGTGTTTAAATTTGCACCAGCCGAGTCTTTAGTATTCAAATTATCTTTTGATTATGAAAATGGATCTTTCCTTGAAGAATTAAAATTCCCTCCATTTTTGCTTATGATGTCGTCCATATTATTTTTACCTATTAGCATGTTCAAAAGAGTAACTTTATCAACACTAATTTCTCAACAAAACTTTTTCATGATCTTTTCAAATTACATAATTTTCTTGATTTTTTCTTTTTAAATCACTGGATTTTGGTTTGTAGGAGTTTAACAGCAGTTTAATGCTAGGCGTTAGATTCTTGATGTGTATTTTAATTGTTTATTTTAAAAATGAATCAGGCTAGATTTTTTCAAAGGTTTTTAGACTGTATGATTTATTGATTTGATATTAATTGGAGACAGTTCAACAGCTATATTTTACAGTCTTCTAACTATTGGTTGAAATTTATTGTTTTCAATCCCTAACAAAGGCTTTAGCCCTTCTAAAAGCTTCTCAGTAGATGCATTTTCAGGCTATATGAAATAACTCTAAATTAAAATTAAATTCTAACAATTGCTGCAGAGGATCGAGCATGATGCTTTTAATAACTTAAAAGGACATGATTTAATAAGGGACAATACCTAGGTAGGAAAGTGCAAGCAATTTCGAGTGATTTTGCATGCCAGTATTCAGATTCTTTTGTCTTAAAATTTATGTCAAAACCTGGGATCAAACTTAGTTCTTCTTTTATTGATATAATCATATAAAAATATTAATTTAATAAGATTAAGATAATTTCAAAATTAAAATCTTTTAAAGTAATTTTCTTTTAAACTATGTGATTTTAAGCAACAAATAATAATTGTGTTTATTTTGTCAAAAATCTAATATACTAACAAATTTCATTACATCTACCAGCAAAAAAAATTTTCAAATTAAATTTAAACTTTAATTAAAGATCTCTGACTTAAATGTCTTTAGAAATTCTTAAATTAAATAATGTTATTTAAAACTAAAATGATTCTCGATTTGATAGAAGAATTATTGAATAAACCTAATTTCTGTAGAAATGCAAAAGTAAGTTACAATCATGAAGCTTGACTAAATGAAATATTAAATAAAGTATAAATAGTTACACTTTCAAGAAAAGCATCTCTAGAAATCTCCTATTCATTTCTGCGATGAGTAACCAAATCTTTATGCTAAACAGGGCTAGTTTACATAATATTTCCAATGTTAAGCGAAGTGACCCATTCAAAAATCCGAGTAAATGCCTCATATCGAGTAGATTAAGTGAGTGAGGAGATTTCTCAGGGGAATTAGGGACAGTCTTTTTATTTTTGGACATTGATCATTCTCGTTTATTGAGGGTGTCTTTTTGAATATCATTTTCAAATTAATCTTCAGATTCAAGGCCTCTTTCAAAATCTGAGTTTTAATCGTTTTATTATTTCTCCTTTGAATTTTAATGTTTTTTAAATTGCATAATGTTTTTTAAATTGCACTAGTCTACGATGCAACTCTCTATAGATTGGCAGTATTTTTTTGGCTGATCTCTCCACTAGAGAAATTGAATCCTCTAAGTTATTATAGAATCCTTGTCTTGTTTAATATTGCGAAAGAGAGTCGACTGATTAATTTACTTTTTCCTAAGTAAAGTCTTCTGAAAAATTTGAAAAATTATCAACCATAAGCCTAGATGTACTCTCTTCATGATTATTTTAAAATAAACCATTCTTTGGGTTTTGGATGTTTCTTATGTTTTCGAAGTCGACTCTTTTGCTTATAAATTCACACATATGAGATTAATCTTTGGGCCAATTTAATTTTATTTTTATAAACTCATTGTTTTAGTAATTTTTATTTTTTAAACTATAAAAATATGAATATATCATTTGTCAAAACAAAATTAATATGAAACTTGATATTTTAAAAAGATAATAATTTTTTATTTAAATTTGATAACAATTAGTCTCCTAAAATATACCACAGAAATTTTAAACAACTAATTTTTGCTAAAATAAAACAATAGGAATATTTTTATATTAGATATAATGAAAAAACTATTGATTTCTGACAATAAATATTGTGATCAAATTTTCAATATTATTCCCTTGAATTTTAAAATCTTTAGTGATTAAGTTGCCTAACTTTGCACTCATATATGCCTAATCTAATGCCTCTTTGTGTCTATGCAATTATGACAGTATGACACATAACTGCATTCTGAGTTTACACTCAAGTTTGAGTTTCATTAATATCATTGCCATGCTCTGACTCTTTATTTCAGCTTAATACTCTCCTTAACCTAAATGTTCAATACAAGTTTCCAAACAAAGAGAGCATTCTTCGAGATAGCCAAGTTTTTAAGAGCAAAGCGCCATGTTCAAAAAGATGTAAAGCGATCATTTAATTTCGTTTGCAATTTGGTAGATCAACGACATCTAAAACACTATGAGCTTTTTGTAATACTAGTAAGGCCTTTAAGAATTATTCTCTTGTTATGAAAGCTAGAGCGCTCTCGTTTAACTCCAATAATACAATTGGTATTTTATCTATAAAATAATTATTGTTTTTATTTAGGCAGTGCAAATTAACTCCAATACTAATGTTATTAAATTCTTATTCACATACCTTCTGAAACTTTAAGTTCTTTATTTTAATGTCTGTTGAAAGATTCATTTTCATTTATTGAAGCTTGACCTACAATTTGACTTGCCCCTTATTTTTTATCTCCAACTGAATTGCCCTTTATTATTTCTCCGTCAATCGCTGCACTAAATATATTTATATTCATTGATTATAAATTACAGATCAGCTTTTGCGATTGCATCTTTCGCTGACCCAATAGAAGTTCCATTTGCCTATTTTTGCTATGTTTTTTTTCCAAAATTTTTATATAGAAAACTGAATTATGAGCTGTTTGCGATATATGAAAATTTACCATTTCTAATAAAATAAGGATAAACTATATAAGAATTTTACCAATTCAATCAAATTAATATTTAATTCTAACATTCACTTGTCGTAGCAAGATAATAGAGCATTTCAGAGTTATAAAAACAGATTCCTTGATATTGTTGGAGGAAAGATGAAAAGGAAAGTTATTGTAAATTAGTTATTTATATTTGTTATAAATATGAGTTTTTTTATTTAATACTCAAAATAATATTATGAAATACTTTTTTATTTATCGTTTATTTAATAGTAACCTAAATATTATAAATATTTTTAATAAAAACTAAAAAATTAAATTCAAATTATCAATAAATAAATTTATAAGGGATCTCCTTAAAAAATAATACTATTTTAAAAATATATTTTCTATGAATTCTTTCAATTTAAATACCTGGAAAATTAATTAATTTCTCTATATGACAATTCTTTTGCTTTCTTGCAGTAAAATTCTTAAAATGTATAATTTTAATATACACTCAATATCTGCTTAAAGTCTACGTAATACATAGGTAATTAATTAAGCAAATATCATAAATTAATTAAACTTAGTATTAGAAAGTCTTAATCTTTTTCAAAAGCACAGCCGCAAAATATCTAATATGAAACTTCTCACATTTAATTAATTATGATCTAAATATTCAATAATAAAATTAAAATTATTCAATACATTAAAGAAAGGAAACTAGCTCATTAGACTGCAAGCTAGAAATTTTAATTTCTATGGCAATGAAAATTACAATATGGACTTTAAAAAGGTTACAGAGTCTTAGTATTAAAAAATGATATTGAAATATTAATTTGAAAATGAAATTTTGCCTTAAATATGTTCTTTAAGTTGTAGTATACTGTAAATTCAGATGGAAATTTCAAGTTCGCTATCGTAGGTGCTGGTCCCGCAGGTTTTTTCATGGCAAGACAGTGCTTAAACTACATCATAAATTCAAAAGTAGATGTGCTCGAAAGAAATCCTCATCCCTATGGCCTAGTTAGAACTGGAATGGCCCCAGATCACTATCAAATTAAGAACATTGAAGAGCAATTTAAAAATCGTATTCATTTAGAATTTTAAGTAACAAATGGTTTTTAAGAGGATTTTGTTGAAGTTTTCAATTACACCAATAGATGCAAGTTTTTCGGTAATGTACTATGGAAACAGAAGATGGCATTTCTATTGAAAAACTCAAAGAACTATACTCGGCAGTGATTCTCACTTATGGAGCTACTAGTGATAGAAAATTAGGACTTCCACATGAATTTAATTAAATAAATTTTAATATAGACTTTACTTTACAGGTAA
This sequence comes from Oxytricha trifallax, assembly GCA_000711775.1. Taxonomy (NCBI): domain Eukaryota; phylum Ciliophora; class Spirotrichea; order Sporadotrichida; family Oxytrichidae; genus Oxytricha; species Oxytricha trifallax. Next base: position 16,707 of record ARYC01007158.1, read on the forward strand.
AAAAAGAATATTTTTTTAATTTGATTATAATGGAGTTATTTCTTGCAGATAAATGCCAAATTGGTACAATGGTTCTCTTGATCATGACTTAGATGTGGAAAGAGATCTAGATATGGAAACTATTTAAGATGTAGCAATCGTTGGAAATGGTAATGTTGCAATGGACATCCCCTGTATTCTCATGAAGAGACCTGAAGTCTTAGATAAGTATGATATTCCTTAGTAAGTAATAAACCACCTTAAGAAAAGTAAAATAAGGAATCTCTCCCTTATTAGCAGATTGGGTGCGATTTAATCAGCTTTCAATATGAAAGAAATTAAAGAAGTTAGTAAGATTGAAGATACTCAGTTGTATATGTTTAATCTTACTTCTAAATTTGGCTTATATTAAGATATTATCATTTTAATTAAATTAACTTATATGATCAAAGATGAGCTGCTTCAATCTCAAAACGAATAATCTATTGCTGAGATTACAGCTGGATTCAGTCCTAACTCTGCTAATTGGGAACTTCAGTTTGAATTTTTAAAGAAGAGTTGCAAATTGATTGAAAATGAAGAACAGTTCTTAGACATCCAGCATACGAATCTTGGCAAGAAATATATATTCTTGAGATACTTACAGCAACCAACTGAGCTTATAGCAGACTCTACAACAAAACGTATATAAAAGATTAGGCTTTAGAGAATTTAATTATAGGGAAAACCTGGCAAACAGTTCCCTGTTCTAGACCCCAAAAATTTAACCTCCACTCTATACTGCTAATTATTTATTAAGAGTATCAGTTTTTATATATTTTGAAATAAATTTGAGAGTGGCTCTTAATTTATCATATTTTTTCTATCTCAGTAATAATTCACTTATTAAATACTTTTAACTGATAAATCTCATAGTTTTCAAGAAATTTAGATATTATTAATAAATGATAAGGTTACTAGTCAGTAGCAATAAATGGAGTACCCTTTGATGATAGATCCTTCACTTTTCCAAACTATCGTGGTGCAGTTATGACATTAGAAGGCAAGCCTGCTCCCCGCATGTTCGTTTCAGGTTGGTTAAAAAGAGGGCTTAGAGGAATTACAGATGCAACCCTAAGAGATGCGACTGAAACTTTCAGTATGGTTAAGCATTATTATTCTGTATAAATTTTCATTTTCTTAAAACTTTTTTTCATAAACTTTTTAACTCATCAAGTAGAGAATGGGTTCATTCCAGAGAAGACTACCCCAAATGAAGAAATTATAGCTAATATTCTAAAGTCTCATAAAATAGTAAGCTTCGAACAGTGGAAACAAATTGATGCAGTAGAAAGATTTGTTGGTTAACACATGGGTAAAATTAGAGAAAAAATCTTAGACAACAAAGAAATTAAAAAAAATTATTTTATTAATTCTTAAAAGGTATTATTTAAATGACGCAGATAATTAAGTGAATAAGATTTTCTTATAATTCTAGACTCTGCTAAGAAAATTGTTAATTTATTTAATATAAAACCCCAATGCTGTTATTTACAAGATTTAGGTGAGGTGTAGTAGTAGTAGTAGTAGTAGTAGTAGTAGTAGTAGTAGAGGCTATTCTACTAAAGCAACCAAAATGACGAATGTGATAATTAATTATTATAAACTGCTATCCCTCTATAATAATACTTTAGAATCCTAAAAAAAGACACAAATCCAACAGATGAACCCCCTACTACTCGATATTGACAATTCACCATGCGAGCAAGACGACCCATAGTTGCTGGTGGACCCCTCAGAGGATCTGCTGCTCGATAATCTTGAGTTCGACGATCCCCTGCTCACCAAGACATCTTTCCAACAGCGCCTTAGCAATCTCTTGAACAACATTTAGACATCTAATAGAAGCCGGGGAGCACTCTTAGGAGTGGTTAGCAGTATTCTTGGCTCGCGCTCCACGCTCTCTTATTCGACATTAGTGGACGAGACCTTGAATGGGGTTTGTAGTATTGGGAAGGAAGATGGCGCCCGCCATATTGGAGGGTCTCACGATGATTCAACACATTACCAAACCATGGGAAATATCTTGGATCCCACCACGGATGTCTCAGCACCTCTATTAAGTTAAGATTTGAGCCTTAGTTGCTAACACCATATGTAGGGAAGGAGCACAACGTAACCTATTACCCAAGCTAAGCGATCAGAGTGGGCGAGTCCCAGCAATTATCTCAAGAACGCCTGCTGTCCAGATACCGTTGGCTCAGCCACCAAGCCAGTTGGCATCCTGAATACTCATGAGTAGCCAAAGGCACTAAACTCTTATGCCAAAGCACGAAGCTCTAGTGCATTGCGCCTTAGTGAAATTCATACTACTCTAGTGCTAAAGTGTATCAGAGTAAACCCTTCTAAATCAGGATTCTTGGCACCCTTGTCCATGACAGTCAAACTGGCCTGTTTGGGGGCAGCACTCTACATGCGTTGGCTTAAGGTCGCATACATTAGGGCACTCACTGCATGGAGCCGACTTATGAGGACTCTGAGGGTCGAGTGATTTTGAATATTCCAACTACCTGGCGTCATCAGCAAAAGTATTCCTCGGATAATCTTAGTATGGTAAACAGCTGCCTGTCCAGTTATTTGTAACTCGCTAGCTCGGGCTGTGCTCTCTCGATCGAGGTACGATACGACTAATGTTGATTGCTGAAATCATTCGAATTCGCCTGCAACAAGCTCACTGTCAAATTCAACGATTTGAAAAATCCCAATGTGAAGTTCTCCGAAGCTTGACATTCTGAGTGCCTCCCACCAACTAAGACCCAATCAAGAATAATGAGACTGTAGACAACATCATGAACCGAGCTGCTGAAAGAGACAAGAGACCCCTGTCAATAAGCAAGGAAAGGCAGAGAAGAGATAGCGTCATGAAGAGATTCAAGAAGGACCTGGCCATGTTGATGCAGAGCGCCCCCACCTCCCCACTCAGTTCCTGCAGAGATTCAAGCCCGCCCTCACCAAGGACACCGTGGATTCGTTGATGAAGGAATCATCGAAATTCAGACCAAAGGATGGAGAATGCGCAGAGATCAAGGACCTGGACCGGGAGAGGCAGGAGCAGCTCAAGACCTTGAGAGAGATTGGATAATTTGTGAAGTGAGTTATATGATATAAAGTTAAGAGCAATTGCATTTTGATTAATTTCTATCGTCTACAAAAAATTGTAAATAATAGCATTGGGGTTTTATGAAATGCTTACATAATCTTATTAATCTGATGACAAAAAGAACCCAAAACTAATTTTTGAATAAATTAAATAAGTAAATTATAAATTATAAGGTAGTATAAATAAGACTTAGAAATTTATGGTAAATAAGGTAGAATTTTTTGATTAATACAGAATAACATATAATTAAGTTTGATATTAGTCTTAATAAAAATGCTATAAGTGAATATTTATGGATTTTAAAGTAAAATAGAGTGGAACTATCTCCAAATGTATAAATAGAAATAACCCAAGATATTCTGAGTTGATATATGAGCGCATGAGCGCTAATTATGTGCGCTCGTGCGCTCATAAAATAAATATTCAGCCCATACCAAAGGACATTTGTCTTAATTATGATTCTTAAATAGCAAACCTCTCTGTGCCATAATCACCTATTTTTAATAAAATTTTAATTATATATGATTTTTTTTATTATGTAGTTTAAATTTTTAATTAAAAATTAAAAATAAATAACCTAAATTGAATTTCTCTATATAGAATTAAGTTTCGATCTAACTTTTTAATTTAATAAATTGCATAAATTAATATATTATAAAAAAATCATTTATAATTAAAATTTTATTAAAAATAGGTGATTATGGCACAGAGAGGTTTGCTATTTAAGAATCATAATTAAGACAAATGTCCTTTGGTATGGGCTGAATATTTATTTTATGAGCGCACGAGCGCACATAATTAGCGCTCATGCGCTCATATATCAACTCAGAATATCTTGGGTTATTTCTATTTATACATTTGGAGATAGTTCCACTCTATTTTACTTTAAAATCCATAAATATTCACTTATAGAATTTTTATTAAGACTAATATCAAACTTAATTAAATCTTATTCTGTATTAATCAAAAAATTCTACCTTTTCTAAGTCAAACAAGTAAAATCAATTTTATTCATAATTTCAAACCAATCATCCCTTTCTCAGATTCAAATTTGGAGAAAACTGAAGTCATCAAATAGAATAGTTTATGGTGTTGGCCAAATTTAAATGGAACCTGATCATTGTTTGTTGATAGCTTTTCACTTGGGTTTTTTCCACAATAATAAATCAGGTTTCATTTTTAGGCACCTTCTCAATGTGTAAAGACTTCATCCTAATTCAAAAATGATGTTTCATCCAGAGTAAATGATTTAGCGGATTTAGAAAGTATTAGATTAGCTGCTTATGGAGAAATAATATTTGTATTGGCTTTGAATCTTGTGAATCTTTTAATTAAAGAGTTCGAGAAAACTCATAATGAGTTAAGTATTATATTAATGATTATACCTTGACATTAAATTATACTGGAGAAAATCAAGACTCACAACAAAAAACGATTACTTAATCACCGAATTCATGACTTATCTATCGTTACAGTTGATAAACTCTTTTTAAAATAATTTTATGTCAAAAAATTTCTAATAGTTTCTTAAATGTTATGCTTTATTTGGAATTAAGTGTTGGTTTATGATTTAAATTTAGTAATTATTAAGCAATATATTTTGATTTTGAGCTAACTTCAAAAATCAATAAATGAATTTATTATTGACGAATTGTGAAATTATTTATTATAATAATTAACATCTTGACTTTTATGGCATTATAAAGCCATGATTTGAGGAAATTTCAAAAAAATATAATCTAATATTTAACTAACTCTAATTTAATGAAATCTTATATATTGCGAACATTGAGAAAGTAGGTTAATAAATCTATAATGAATAAAGATCTAAGATTCGATAATTTTTATATTTCAATTAATTTCAATTTTAAACTTGGAAATTATAATTTCACGAATAATTAGAAGCTTTTAAGCTTGAATAAATTACTTATGAATGTAATTCTATTTTTATTATCTGAAATCTATTAGCTTTACTCAAAATCCTTTTTGCCAATGAAATTCAATTCAGTCTAATTTATTTGCCATGCTATAATTGAAATAAATCAATTTTTCATTTTGAATATTGGCTTTTGAATCAATATTAAAAATACTTTGACTCATGAAATTTATAATAATTTCCAAAAAGATTTTTATTGATTGAATAAAAATTATAAAATACTATATTTATTAAGATAGATTATAATTGCTTCCTTAATTATATTTTTTTCATAAAATAAACATTATTTCTATATCATTAGAGATAAAGAGTAAAAGTGAACGATATAAAATTTGGTATTGCATATTCTTATTTAAATTTAAAAATTTTATCATTCTTAATAAATTATTAAATTAAAGTCACAATTAAAAAAAATAATAAATTATTTTTATAAAATTCTTTTTTTTTATAATAAGCTTCATTTCTGTTATAATATAGAATATTTTAAAAATGCCTTATATGAAAAAAATAATAGAGCATTTTTAATTTTTATTGTTAAAATACAGTTTATTTTAGCATTTATATGATAAATAGAATTAAAGGAAATGTGTAATTGGATTTATAATAAAAACAAAGATTAATTACATAAAAATTAATTTATAAAAAATTGACATAGTTTAATTACTCTTTATCATTTAAAATAAGCGTATTAGTTTTCTGCATTAATTGATGTATTATCCTTGCTTTTCCCGAGGTGAGACCATCTCTAATAAAACGTTTTAGATATGATTTTTGTAGCATACATTTTAATATAATGAACAACAACTCCCTCATCGTTAATAATTTCATATTTTTTCAATGCATAATCAATTTTTGATTGTATCAATATTGAGCATAATTACCAAATAATCATAAAATTGTTTTTGACATGTATCTCATTTACATTGTAAATAAAAAATAAATTCATTTAGTTATATTTTAAAAGAATAAATGAATATAATTATAATTTATTAAATTTTAGCATACTCTACAATTATCATAAAATCTAACTCTTATTGTATTAACTTTTAATGACAATTTCAAACTTATTTTTAAATTACTTCACAAACTTCATCACTGTCTTTCATGATTCACGTTCCTTCTATTTTACTAAAATATGAGTAATTTAAAAACTAAATAAAAGTTGTTTACTATGGTTGGTAAGAAACTTAACTTATATCCATACATATATAGTTGCTGTGTAATAGTATATTATTGAAATGTATGCATTGAAAATCAAGAACAAAATTAGATTATTTATTTAACTCTTTTCTCATTTAAAAAAAAACAATCTATATATCTATCGTTTATCCCTGAAGCCATTAAAATTTAGTATTACGATTAACACTCTATCTTTCTTATGTTTGTGTTAAAATAACCTATATAATATTATTAATTTTATGGGAGGATTGACTGAATAAATATATCAAGTTTCATTTATAAACTTTTAATAGTAAGTACGACTATATGTAGTCGATTATTTTAATTTTATTAGTAATTATATATCATATATAAATAAAAGTGAGTTCCTTGCTGAAGTTAAATATTTTTCAAAACAATCCTAATTTCAATTTTATGTATTTACTTTTAAACTAATGTTTCCTTTTTAATGTGTTTCTCATTCATTAAATTTTTATATTGATAAAATACGTAAAAATAGGAAATTATAGAAATAAAATAAACCAATAATAATAACCAATAATCAAAAAGCATTAAGTTGTTGCCGTGCATTTTACTAAAAAGTTTGATCGTTATAGTGTTCAGCAGCATAATATAAACCCAAATTTTTTCATCAACAATCCAACACTTGATTTCGATGTTTGGCAAGAATTCGATGATTTACATGGTCGTTTGACACCGTCAATTGGCGTTGATCTGGCATGATCACTTGATGTCGATTCGTCGTCGATAGGCTTGAGTTGATGCCAATCGGCAATCCATTCTCATCTTCTAGATCCTATAATCTATTGCTCCATCCTTGATCCATCGGTGTCATCATTGGTAGCTCGAGTAGTTGGACCATCGTTGGTGTGTTGGTGGACTTGACCTCGGCAATGCGCGGAGGTGAGAGAGGTTTGAGTAGGTTGGCGATTGATTAGTTTAAACTTAAACTTAAAAGCGTGATTTATAATAGGGAAGTTTTAATCAATTAATTTAACAGTTCAACTGCTATTCATGCTTGTCTTGACTGGTGCCAGAGCACCTGCGACTCCACTCATCGTCATTGATGGTTGACTCATACGAACCCATGCCTAATGGTGGTGCACCACTGCTTGACGCTGAACGCCCAGAGCTTGTTGACATCACTCTTGGTCATGGCCTTCAATATCTGGGAGAGTCTCTTAACCAAGTGAATCCTAAAAGAGTTTATGATTAGTACACTAACTTGCTGTCTGCCTGCTCCTGCCTGAGGTGCCTCTTGATGTATGAGAACAGCTGCTCGATTGGGTTGAGCCAGGGTGAGTACTCGGCATTGAATAGCACCGTCACCTTCAACTTCCTCGCAGTCTCCAACACTTCAGAGTACTTGTGAATGACTGCGTTGTCCATGAGCAGCACGATCTTCTTCAGGCCAAGGTCCTTGTCAGTGCGCAGCTGGCGCAGGGTGTGGTAGAGGAAGTTCTCGAACAGCACCGCATCAAAGGCTCCCTCAATGACTTGGCTAGAGACCAGCTGGTCCTTAGTGATTGCTGCCACGAAGCTCATCGAGAACTGCTGCCTCTTGGTGGATTCCTTGGTGATTGAGAGATTCCTAGCCATGGTGCCATAAGTGCCCAACCTCTGCCTGACTTGCTGTCTGACTGCTGCAATGGGAGTATAATGTTACGATGATTGAGCATCGAGGTTGCCAGAGTATACTATAGGTGCTTAGTCATTTAACTAGTTGGGTAGACTTAACCT
>ARYC01007159.1:0-24971 GCA_000711775.1 Oxytricha trifallax
ACACAAGAGACTTAAAGAAGCATCTTTTAAAAGCCCACAAGAAAGAAATAGAAGTTGAAGATTAAGCCACTCAACTGAAGTTGCTCAACAAAAGAAAAACAAGGGAGCCTCTTTAAGTTGCTGAGCTTTAACAGACAAGCGAATCAGAGTATGTGAGGATTGCACGCAACCTCTTAGCATCAGAGGTCACTAAAATCATGATTAAAATATAATACAAGAAAATTCCAGTACTTGCATAGAATGATTTAGATACTTCTCTCTAAAGCTACCTAATTCTAGAGGACTCCTATGACAAGAAAGTTATGAAGGATCATCAGTATGCTTACAAGGTATATCCTTTCAACTATCTCCTTAGTGATGATAAATATTAAATGGAGTTTACTAATGAATATTAAGTACTCACTCAGGCTAGGTTTAAAGAGTGCAAATACTTAATAAAGCTAGATGCTGTTCTCCTAGCCAAAGATCATGGAGCTTTCAGACTACCACTCTTTGAAATGACACTCAGAGATTTCATAACTGATCAAAGAAATCATAGATAGCTTGCATTAATATCAACCTAAGCTATACAAGGTATCAAAGAGCTTCATAAGTTAGGCTTTGTTCACAGAGATCTCAAGCCTGAGAATATAATGTTGAACTTTTCACCAGTAACAGTAACAATTATTGATTTCAACAGAGCCTTAAGAGTGGAAGTATCAAGGCTTGGAAGTGTAATGGGAACTCCAGGCTATTATCCAGAAAGAGAAGACTGGAGAGATGGAGACTTATAGTGGGATGTGTGGGCTTTAGCAGCAATAATAATAGAGTGCGATATGCCTCGCAATGAATACTACTCTACAAGATGCGAGAAGGATGCTAAACAAAGAATAAAGCAATTTATTGACAAAACAAGAGTATATCAATCAATGAAACAAATGGCAGAGTCAATAATAATAAAACCAAACTCAAGATCAGACATATCAATAGAGCAGATAGAGTTGTGGTTAAGTAAGATAAACTTCAGACCTCTCCCACATGATCCAAAAGTGCATTTTGAGTGATTAAATTAAATACATTTACTATAAATTTCACTATTAAAACCTATTAATAACCCCAACCCCTAACAAATTCCCTACAAATCAAAGCACTTATAAACCTCATTAAGGGGTTTTGGGGTTTTGAATGATAAATGCCACGCTTTAGTCTCATGGTTCGACACTGACTTCAGAGACCTATAAAACCCTATTTAATACCCATATCCTCAATTCTAATATTCTTGCAAAGATTAATTATATCTTAAAGGATAATTAGGAGTAGTAGTATTGTTTTAAAAGAATTAAAATTCAAAAAGATCTTTAAATTTTACTAAATTACAAACGAACATTAATTACAATAAAAAATTTAAAGAAAGACTTAAAGAAAATTAGCTTTAAGAAGTTAATTATACCTTACTTCAATTAATTAAGAAAATGATAATATTTTAAAAATAATATGAATGTATAGAATCAATAAAAGATTTTATTTCAATTAAAGAACTCTTAAAATAAACCTTTGCTACTAAATAATAAAAGAGATAATTATAAACTATTAAATCTTTGCACATTCTGATAATTAAATATTTCTTAATAAATTTGATTGTTATTTAAGTGTTTTTTATTGTTCTTACCACCTCCCCATACTGCACTTCCACTCACTGGAAACAAGTTGTTTTCTATATGAATCGTGAGCTCAACGTTCGCAAAGGAGAAGTCCTCAGAGGTTCAATCGCTGTTAGAAAGAGCAAGGCTAATTTCAGAGAAATCGATGTTAAAATTAGCTACCACTTCGAAGGATCACAGTGCAAAGAGAACTTCACTCAATTATACAAAGTCAAGTGACCAAGCATTTACAGACGAGAGTGTTTATATGAATGTATATTTGCATCATTTTTAATTAAACTACACTTTTCTACTATACTTGATCTTGAATACTATAATTACCATAAGATTCTAACTAAAGTGTCATTTAGAAGATAAGAAGGAAATTCGGTCTAAGAAACAAACTCAGCCTCAATTAAATCATATGCATCTTTAAATCCAATATTTCTACAACTTATTTCTGTTTATATATGGCCACTAAGTTAGACTATTTACTTTTAAATTTTGAGAACCTATTCGCTCTGAATTTCATAGATGCTTTAAGAGAAATATAGATAGGCATCAGAGTTCAGAAATTGTGTTTCATCAAATCAGATACTATTTTGTATTGATTAAATGACTTTTTAGATAAAGTCAATATCTGTACTTATGAAAATTGATGAATCTAGAATTTTATTGAGTAATTTGTGATTCAAATTGATCATTTGAAAGTTTCCTTGTAAAGATAAAATTAGGTTGCCCTTACATCTTAAAATTTCAATAGTGCTGTGGCATAAAGTAAAATCTTGAGTTTAAAGGATGCTTAGCCAAATAAGTCCAAATTTCTACCAAGTTAAGTTTAAAGAACTTTGACACATTAGTTATTTAATAAAATCAATTACAGCCTCTAATGCTTAATCGTATTTCTTAAGATTTATTAAGTCTACAATTTTCATTTAAACACTTTTAGACTTTTCATCTTAAGCACAGCTTTCCTTCATTATTTCATCTTACTAAATAAAAGATGATTTTTCTTTTTCTTATTAATCAATCTCCAAATGACTAAAATCATTCATTAACTAATCTTACTTCTCAAGTCAAACTCCCTCTATAAAATTTTCAATTTTGCTCATGTTTTTAAATCCTAAGCCCAGTAGACCTCTTTCTATAAGCTACTAGGTTATCAATTCATAGCAATTTTACTTCCCAATCTTATTACTTATTGCTAATGAACTTGCTTTGATCTCTTAATGAGAATTTTAATCGAAGATCAAAGTGCAAGTAACTTCTTGAATTGAATCTTTAGTTCCTGAATTTAATTGTTTGCACTCAAATTTCAAAGTTGATTTAGTATTTTGGCACCAAGTATTCAAATTATTATAGTTCTTCTTAGACCATACAAGCTTAATTTTTAGGCATTCTTCTAGAGTTAAAACTATTTAGCCATCAACCTTGAGATTTTGCTTTTAATTCTAATTTTACTGTTTAATTTTTATTTTTTAAAAGGGAGAATGCAGTTTTTAAGTTGTATTCTTGGGTTATTTTTAGATTTAGTTTCCACTTTTCCTTTTGGCAGGGTACACGCTTTCCATATATTTTTTTTATTATTAAATTATTTTGATTCATTGATATAATTTAATTGATCAAACAAATTAGAAATAAGAATTAAAGTCAGATCTTTTCATTAAATTAATTATTTTGATTTATTTAATTTTGATCTCATAGAATAAGCTGAATTAGCTAAGCAAAAACAACACTTCTAGTTTGGATTTTTTATATTTCTCCATAAATTATTATCTCTTAGCTTACTTAAGTTATAAGCATATATGCTACACCCATGTCTCTTCCATAGTTTCCAGTAAACTATATAAATATTAGAATTATTATTAAAACTAAAATTAATATAGATAGATTGGTACTTACAGCTAAACTAGAATCAGCAAAGACAAAGTCTAAATTTAGTCCACATAATTTATAAGGATTACTTTCAACATAAAAGTTAACTTAAGAGTTTAAACTATTTTATAAATACTCTTTTTATTCCTATCTCATTAATATTCCTATTTTATTCATGCCAAAAGCGTGCTTTAAATTTATATATGTAATATCTTATTAATCTAATTGTATCTTATTAAGAACTTGAATATCTGTGTAGTTATCTTTGGCTTGCTACAACGCGCTTTTTTCCGAGTTATAGTTATTGAAATATTGCTTAAGATAATTTTGGTATTTATTATCGATAGACTGAAGCCTATATGTTTAACATAGATTTAGAATTTATACTCCATTATGATATAGTCGATGAAGAATGCTGCTTGGAAGTTAGAAATCACCTAAGTTTCCATCTCCCACGATTTAATTGCTATATTACTCTACGTTTAAGTCTCCAAACAAAATAAGTTATTAAAACCCCTTACATATTGGGATAAGAGTTTTGAACTAACTGGGCATTTATGCATTATTAATGACAATTACTGGAAATTTCAAATCTCTCATTAAATCATTATCACTAGCTAAGCAAGTACTTAGAATAATTCTATTATCTAGAACTTCCTTTTTAACCTAAGTATAGTTTTTCTTTGTAAAACTAAGCTCTGTAATATTTACTGATTTGTATTACGGAAGTTACAAACTAATTAATTCTTATAGCTATTTTAAAACGAGTTTATTATCGTCTATGATTAAAAGTGGAGTGTTTTAGTTATTGAAGTGATTCTATATGAAACTCAGGAGTATCAGTTTCTTGCCAGTATATGATGGACCACTAATAATTGTAAGTTTTTAAGATAGACAACTCTGAAGTGCTTACTATTATTGAATGTTTAATTCTATATTATTGAAAGTGGTAAGTTTTCTTTAATCTAAGTATTGATTGAATTAGATTTCAAGAGGATTTAAAATTACTTGATTTTAAAGCTAAGTATTGGAGAATTAGCTTTAAAAGACTATTTATCTCACTAACTATCTAAAGTCATCTTAAATTAAACTTAATCTCACAATACCAAAGATCAACTATGCAACTTGATCATCCATACATTTTTAAGTACAAATTTTCCACAGTGTATTGCTTTAAGTTTTATATAATTTATAGTTATTTTTCAAGAGCTATATACATATTTTATATCTGTCTTTCATCTTCACATACTAACTCACTCTAGGCAAAGTCTAAATTTTGAGTTATATGATGTTTTAGTAATTTTATTCAGTTTTTATCTCTTTATTAATCCTAAGCAGCTGTAAATAGATTGATAATTGAACTCATTGCTTATATCCTCTTCTTTGGCATAAATACAGATTCTAACTAAAGTAATAAAATAATTAAGTTATAGATGAAATAATCGATTTAAATTAGAGATATTACTTAAAATCTTGGAGATAATCGTGATTAGAGTAGTCTGTTATAAAGATAAATTGAATAATATTTAAAATATGAGTTGGTTATGGAACTTGTTTACTCCCTCTAAATCCCAAAACACCACCCCTATCAAAGCCAATATAATAGAGGGTAAATCTCCTGTTAAAACTAATCAATTTAATCCTGAAATTAGCAAAGATATATAGAAAAGTTAAAAATAAAATAAGGAAAAAGAGACAAAGGATAATTAGGGATTGATAAACATAATTAAAAATACTAAGGTTACTTTTATATACAATTTTTTAAATCAAAATTTATGAAATTTTTTCCTCTCAATAGTTTTGATGTGGAAATTCTTAAGGAAGCCTGATTTTATTTTTCATAGATAATATCATTTATTCTCCTATAAATACTCTGATTGAGAAACAATCAATAAATTGACAATAGACAAGTATAACTAACGAAGGCGACAGCCGCATTGAATTAAACAATTAAAATATCTCATTGGATAACGATGCCACTTTGAAAAAGAGAGAGTAAAAAATGATAGATAAAACTCTTGCATGACAAAGCACCATAACAAGAGAAAGAGAAAAACACTTAGAAAACAATGAAGATGATATTAGTGGTGAGGAATATGATCATAGTGATCACTCTCATAGTTAATTTCTCAATGACAGTTTTATCACCGATTATAATATTACAATAAAATATATGAACAACTTAAAATTAGAATTGTTTTTTAGAAGTATTTATTAAATTTATGCAATAATAGCAATCTCTCAAGCAATAATTTATTATAATAATAAGAATTGAGCGCTTTGAAAATAAGTTGTGATACAATTAATTAAAGTAGTGAAAATGAATAATTATAATTAAAAATATAGTAGTTAGAATACTAACTGAAGATGGAGCAATTCAGAGCAGTAATTAAACACTCTTTTGATAACTATACAATTATTAACCCACCACCCATTTCATAGATAATGAATAATGATAGTAACTTCAATTCTCAAGAGGGCAATACTAGCACTAATATCTCAATTGTCTCAAAAGATGTGAATTAAAGTTAGAAGGAATCAAAGCCACTTTAAAATCAGGATGAAGTTGTGGAACATTTGAATAGAAAACGAAAAGCGGAAAGCTAGTAAGTAAAAAAGACTATACTTGAGTTTTAAATTTTCTATTATTTTCTAAATATTAACATCCTTATAGGGTATTTGATCTTGAGGATTATTGCTTGGGTTCCAAAAGATAAAAACTGAATTAGTCATAAGTGTTTTCTAAACTGCGATAAGGAGGGTTGAGGTTTGGAGATACTCCTAAGAAATTACTTAAAATAATTCTGATGGAAGGTGAAGCATTTTGGGAAATAGAATGGGAATAAAATTACGATAAATAAAACATGTTAAATGGAGGCAATTTAGGCCATGATTTCATGAATGAAAGCATATCAAATTCATTAAATGTTGAAGTTATCGAAGATAGCTATGAGAGATAGACAAATTTGTTGGCATGGGATAAAGAAAGATTTTATGCTTTAAAGCAGCAATATATACAAACGAAGAGCAAAACTATCTCTAAATTTGAGTGATTGCTGAAAACTAAAAGACAGAGTCATTTTAAAATATAAGAATCATTAGAAATCTAATGATTATTAAACTGATGACCATTTATTGTAACATATTTATCATTGCAAGGCATATAAGCTCTTATTTATTGAGAATACATTTATGAACCGTTTAATTAAGTTAATTTCATGATTACACTTATGAAACATTCTTTTAGAGATTTGTCAGAATTTGTGAGCAAAAATGGAATAATAAAATAGAGTGCTTTCGTCGACACTTTATCTTCAAGAAATTGACTTCTTAAGGTCACAACGTCAAATTAAAGGAATGACGTAAACTTATTTCAGTATATCAGTGAAAATCCTTAATTAAGTGGTAAGTTTATGATTTTAAAAATGATATTTAAGCAATGATTTGATTAGAATTAATAATTTAATATACAAACTTTTAAAATCATCAATCACAACTTAATCAAGATGCTTCAAGTTCTACAAACTAGATCACTACAACTACTAGAGACCATCGTCAACACCCTTGACTCCTACGATGAGATCAAGAAGAGACCCAGAAGATTCGCCAAGAAATGCTATCAATCTTTTTTAATTTTAAAGAAAGACCAGGATGAGGATGAACAAGATAAACAGAAAGACTCAAGTCAACAAAAATACCAAGAGATCAATTCTGATGATGACGTCGAGAACAAGGACAACAAGGACCATTTAAGTATATATTCATTATCATAAATCTGACCAATCATAAAATGATGTTGAAGGTACCGAGAAGTTCAAGCACTTAAGCTTCGAGCTTATCGACATCGGACTCTTCTTCACAGAGAAAGGTCTCCAGAAAGTTCAACAAACAAGACCATACCAAGTCACTGACAAGTACATCCACTACGAGGAGCGTGCAAAGCAAGTTTTGGAAAACAGTGAGAAAATTTATCGTTTCATGAACGACAAAGTCTACTCACCACTCAAGACTCAATTCTATGTCATCTATGACAAGACCACTAACATCATCTAAGTGTTCGTGAAAGTACTCAAGGAACACCAAGAAAAGGTTGCAGACTACATCAGATCAAACTACGAAAATGTGAAGGTCGTTGTCCAAGACAACTGGCTCAGATTGGACTACAACCAAGATGGAAAGGTCTCCGTCACTGATTTCAGAAAAAGTGTTCAGGAATTATATACTTTTATGATAAACTACAACTACTACCTAAGAGCTCATGAGATCAAGAACAAACTCTACCATTACTTAAATTTAATATCAAGTGTAAATAAAAATAATGTGCTTTTAGGAATGAAGCCATTAAATATATGCAAAAGGAGCTCGACAAGGAAGAGAGAGAAAAGGAGTCTCACGTTGAAGAAGGTGGAAGCACCCCTGCCAAGGAAGATGATGACGACATCATGAGCGACTGAATTGGAGCTTAAAATAGAAGGTGGGGTCCGTGATCCCAACTACTATTTAGTTAGATTATCGACCTATCTATAATAATCATAAATCAAACTTAACCTTATATTGTAGAGATACATTTGAATTTGGAAAATTAATTTTAATTAAAATAAATATAATTCAAAATCTTGGCAGTTAAAGTTGGCCAATTTAAACGATCTTGGGCTCATTCGATAGAGAATTCAAAATTAGTTGAACTTTATTATTGGCGGTACTGTTTTATCGCATCCCTGGAGCGAGATAACTAGACTTTAATGTGAGGGTATAATTTAATGAATTTAGATGTGTTTAATTAAAGTCGAGTTATCTCGCTACAGGAATGCGATAAAATAGTACCGCCAATAATAAAGTCCAGCTAATTTTGAATTCTCTATCGAATGAACCCAAGATCGTTTATATTGGCCAACTTTAACTGCCAAGATTTTGAATTATATTTATTTTAATTAAAATTAATTTTCCAAATTCAAATGTATTTCTACAATATATAAATAGTGCTGATTAAAAGTTAATTTTTTGATAAAGTTTAATTATTTTAAACTGCTATTATTAAAATATATTATCAACTTATTATAAATTCATTCATGGGTTAGTGCTGCACTCCCTCTAGAACTACTAAAATTAATCCGGAAACTCCTTAGCCCAAGGAATCTTCTTAAGGTCTATATTAATATAAATAATTTATATCAATTTTTTAAGTCTAGGTAAATAGCCACATAAACTTACAAAATTCCAAATTTAAAGGGTATTGCTAACTCCTAATATTTTTAATTAATTTTACAACTATGGTGATAAACTTTTTTACATCTAGGCTCAAATTAGAAATATTAAAAATTTCTTATAATATTGCTTTATGTTAAACTTTATCTTATAAAATATTAAGTATATGATTTTTTTAAAATGACTTGATTCTTAGTAAGAAGTAATTTGTGTTTGAGCACTCTAGCGATAACATAAGAGAAGACTATCTCATTGGAAAAATACTGGGAACTGGTACGGAACTTTTTAATAAATGAGATCAATTCCCTGATAATTTTTTTTTGTATTTTAGGGGCGTTTGGAGAAGTGAGGCTTTGTACGCATAGGAAAACAGGGGCTAAGAGAGCAGTCAAAATAATTAAAAAAAGCTTTTTGAAAGGAAAGGAAGAAGTTCGATTCCTTTCTGAAATTGAGATTCTTAAATAAATGGTAAGTAAAATTACTCAATTAATTTATATTCCTCATTACAATGAGAATATCTTAATAATGTTTTGATATTAGGATCATCCGAATATAGTGAGATTATTTGAGGTATATCAGGACCCGAAAAGGTATTTTATTGTAACTGAGCATTGCTCTGGAGGTGAACTATTTGATTAAATAATCAAGAGGCCGTATTACAGTGAGAGAGACGCAGCTCTCATCATTAAACAGGTGCTCTCAGCAATATCATACTGCCACTCAAAGAATATAGTACACAGAGACCTCAAACCTGAGAATTTACTTTTAGAGTCAGAGGGATAAGGTTCAATAAAAGTTATTGATTTTGGTACTTCTCAGGTATTTTCAAGTTTATATCTTAAATGAAGATAAAAAGTGCAAAATAATAGTATTAAATAGCTGTGATTTGAACTGAGTATTATAAATATAGTAAATTTAATATTAATTAGGTTATAAAACATATGATGAATATTTCACAGCTAAGCATAAAAGAAACACAAGTAACCTAATCTTTTGATTAAATCTATAATATTTCCATTGAGAAGTCTTAAAAATAAATATTACCCTCAAACCCTGTCTATACAGACGATAATTTGGTAGAAAAAACAAGTTCTTAATAACAATAATAAATGGTAAATTTTGTGAATAATGAAGATGGGAATTAAGATAAAACTTTAGTAGGATAATAAAAGCTATCTTCACCTGTATAAAATGCAGATTTTGAATCTTAAAACATTATGAATAATCAAAGCACCTCGCTATTTTCCAAAATGGTGGATCAAAATTTTTAAAATGACTCTTGTTCAGATTTGATGGAGTAATCATATTCTGTAGAAGACAACATTAATACTATAGGTTAAGAATTAATAAGTTAATTAACTTTAAAAAGTAAAGTAATTTTTGCGCTTTAATATTTAGCCAGTACTAATTTAAACCAACATATTTTTTTAAACTTCAACTTCCCCTGTAAAACTTAAATAATTTAAAGAATTAAATATTAAAGGGGAGATTAAAGATAGAAACAAATCTTTTGTAGAAGCGAATCAAGATTCATATATAAATACCATAACTTTCAACCTTTAAGGTTCCCATTTCTTCCTTTTAAAATCATCAGAAGTCCTAAAAACCTAAATGCTTGAAAGGCACTAACAACTTAAACCGACATAATCTTATGATAATGGCGGTGAGGGTCATTAAATTTAAATTTCTAAGGGAAGTTAACTTTCCACAAGATTACTAAATAACGAATTATCTGTACCCTCTCTATCTGAATGGTACACACAATTAACAACAGAAGACAAGCAGCTTGCTCTCAGCTTGATTAATTCAAATTTATTTTGTAATTAAATTCAAAATATTTATATTTAAGGAGTTTCAAATTTAATCGAGAGTATCATAACAATGTTAGTGCAATGCAGAGACAAGGGTCAAGGTGTTTTTAAATTAGTTTAACACAATTTGCGTGATCAAGGAAAGCCTCAAACCTAAGAATTGAAGCAAAATAATTAAGTGAGAATTTCTGAGAAATTTGAATAAAAATTTGAGTATTAATCAGTAAAATCTTTAATTGAAATAAAAGATTAGGGTGCTTAATTTTTAAATACTAAAACTAATATTTTAGAAAAGGTAAATTATTTCATTTAATTAAGTACTATAGGAGGTCTTAGATTTTATTCGCTTTACTCACTCTCACTCTCAAGAATCAGGTTCTTCATTTAACCTTAGTGATGTTCCAAAAACTCTGAATACATATTAAAATAATAATATAAGTTTATTAATGATTATACCTTATGCCTCTCACTCAGCACTTTTTAAAATGAAAGCTTGATATTTGAATTAGCTGAATAGATAGTTGGGAAGAGCTTTTTACAGTCATAAATAAAGTAAGTTAATTGCCTATTTAATATGAAACTTTGTAATAGATTCGAGATGACAGAAAATTAACAGCTAAAATCGTGCACTCTACCAAAATGGCTAGATCCTACGACCTATCACTCGCCAACAAAATGGATGTTGTTTTTATTTGAAGTTACACTTTAATACCAATATCAGCTATTTATTACAGACTTAGATTAAAAATGCACTGATAATCAGTATATACAAGTTCCCTTGGTAGCATCTGACAATTAGTTGGAGTATTTTTATTTTATATTTCATTAGTTGATTGATTCCAGTAACAAGCTCCATGATATATTATTTACCCTTAAAACCAAGTACTAAAGTGACGACAAAGTGCTCTATGATTTGATTAAGAAATGTGAGCAAGCTGAAATCCAAGAATTAAGCATGATTATTGTGCTCTTTATGAATCAAGAACCAGCATAACTTGCAAATGATCTTTCTCTTACATCAATTTACAAATTACACACAGCAGAATTTGAAAGTGAGAGAGACTTTATGAATTTAAACTAATCTCTGAATTATTTTAGAAATAGTATTTTACAAATAATTTTACTGATTTCAATGACCTAATCAAAGGCAAGCGAATCTTAAAAGAAAGCTATTAAGAATTAAAAGAAAAAGAACAAAAGAAAGTAAAAGAAAGCACAATAGCAACAGTAAACTCAGTAATACTTAAATACTATTTATTTGTAGAATTAAATTAAACATACAATTTATAAAAATAGGGGCATTAAAATTTGATAAAATTAAATTGTTAGATAGGAAGAAATGAATAATTAGCAAATCTTTTATAGAAGCAGGTTGTTATAAATTCAGGGATTTCTTTAATTGAATTATTACGAATACTAATTAAAGTTGAATTAATTTTTTTCTACAAGAATCAATAAATAACAGTACCTAAATTATTATCCAAAATATTTATTCTTATGTTTTTTTGAACAATAGTTAATTTATTAATTATACATTTTATTTTAATATAATTATCTTATATTAATCATAATTCAGCTATAATCTCCGTCATCCCTAGATCCACTAGAAGAAGAAAAAGAACCTAATTTTGATTTCACTTCTTAGTAGCAAGAGGTAAACGATTTTAAACTTCTTAGAGATGATCTTCAGAAGGATTTAGACCACATAATAGCACACAAAAAGAGAAAAGAATCTCATAAAGAACAAAGAGAATAGATTGAGTTTCAAGACATTTTCAGTGACTCTAAATTTACAATTATATCATATATTTAGAGATCTCTAACATCTTTCAACTGCTGGAGTTAGAAGGCGAGTACAAAGAGAACGACCGCTCTTAGACCAATTAAAGATTGGAGAAGCTAAGCTCGTTTAGCGAATCAACTGTGGACATTTTGGGGAACTTCTCCTCAGAAACCTTCAAGAACATCCTCAAATCCCCTCAACACTCTTCTAACACTGAAATTGAGCTGGACATAAGAAAGAACCTCTACTCTTCAGATGCAGGGGATAGCAGTAT
Organism: Oxytricha trifallax; assembly: GCA_000711775.1. Taxonomy (NCBI): domain Eukaryota; phylum Ciliophora; class Spirotrichea; order Sporadotrichida; family Oxytrichidae; genus Oxytricha; species Oxytricha trifallax. The sequence goes on from ARYC01007159.1 coordinate 12,568, forward strand.
GCAGCTACAGAAGCAATTCTCTGACTACTACTTCATAAAAGATTCCAGCAATATCAACATTGATGTTCAGAATCATACAAAAACAAAGGAGTCCATAGATAACTTGTAGATTGATGTCTCAATCTCAAATGATAATAACACATTGAGGTAGGATGATTCAGCCAAAAATGATAACGGCAAGAAAGTGACACTTTAATTACCAAACTCAAAGAAGATCAGTAATTAAGCTATCATTGAAACATAATACATTATTATTGTTTATTATTATAGAGTGGTGGTTATATCAGAAATTATAAAATTTGTAAGTAAATTCCTTTAGATAAATCATTTTTTAATACATCATCAGAGCCTAGTAAGCTATAAATCTAGTTCTATTTTATTGAATGAACAAAAAGTTGAAATAAATTAATAACACGTATTAAATTTAAATATCATCTAACAATAAAAAGTTTAAGACTAGATTACAAGCTAATTTTTATTTAATGAGATATAAAAAATTATTCTTTTTTTTATGTATCGAAAAATTTAATAATCAAACTCTAACAATTCTAAATTAATTTTAATAAATAAAAATAAAAGAATTTATTAAATTTTAGTTTTAATTGAAGATCCAATCAACAACTTTTAAATCATTAGGTCTTCTCACTATCACCTGTAAGAACAATAGGCCCTAAAGCAAAGCTAAAGAAAGAAAAAGAACAAAAACACCAAGAAAGCCAAGATAAGCACAGCCAATCAGAACCAAAACTTAATTGCTACACAAAAGTAAATGAATAATTTCATCAGAAACATACTGCATCATGATGAGAATGAAGATGACTATGATGAGTATGAGCAATATGCCACTACTGAGACTCCTAAGACTGAAACCACTTAAAAGGTTAATAAATCTGGATCTGACTCAAAGAAGTCAATTTATGTGAAGAAGCAGGGCAATCCATCCTCAGAATCAAAGACAACTTAAGAGTTCAATTAAAATGCAGACAGTTCAATTAATCTAATTAAAAGTTCTGTGATTACAACTGTGACAAAGAAGTCATAAGAATCTCAAGCAATTGAATCCTAATTTCATGCATTAAATGAATCCTCCAAAAATAAGAAAAAGAGCTTAATAGTTTAGTTTGTTATAATTTAATTAATTTACTTGACGAAATGTTTTTTCCCTCAAAACCCATCAATAATTTTTAAGTAATACTCAGATAATTTTACGGTAAACTTTTAAGTTTTATATATTCATTAATTGATACACTATTTTATATAGCTTTATAATTATTTAAAAAACTTAGAAATAATTCTTTTAATTCATTATTATAACAAGTCAAAGAAATCAGGGAGTACCTGGGATAAAAATGGTAAAAGAAAGGGCGGTAAGTCTAAAGGCTAACAACCTTCTCAAAGTTAACTGGCAAAGCAAGGCAGCTTCGATCCTTAATACAACCAAGGATTTGGGTTAAATCTACCTAGATAGAGCAGCATGTTCGAGAGCCAGTACTTGCAGACTGACTTACTTAATCCACTATTAAATGGAGGGTAAATAGACATTGAGGAAATTAAGCATATGCTTTAGTAAAACATCATACAAGACACCATTCAACAACAGATTCTAGCCTAACAATATTTCATAATGATAATTTCTAGTAGTAAAAAATACACTTATAACAATAAGTTTAATTTGCATAATAGCACCAGCTGTTACTGTAGCAGAATTAAGATCATTTTTCTAACGAAGTAGAAATTGAAGAGAGTCTTGATGATGATCAATTAAGAGAATAAAAAATAACTGAGACATTCTTTGAACTCTTAGAAAGCCAAATGATTAATTATCAGAAATTCATTGAGAAAAAGCTTGAATCAGTTCGCAAAGAAAGAGAGACTGCTATTCAGATAATAAGAAGCATAGTTTCTAATTTGTACAAAGATGAGAGAAACAGTGTTGCTGTCAAATTATATGGTTCTATGGCTAGCAACCTATCTATTGATACCAGTGATGTAGACCTCGCGGTAGTGGGTCTCGATTTCTCTGGTAGTAGAGAAAAGCAAGTCAATGAAATGAGGAAACTCATTGAGCAAATCAACCTCATTATGAAAAAGAGCACAAAGCTTAAGTTCATTGAAACAGCTACTGTACCAGTCATTAAGCTCGAAGTTGACTTGGTTCAAATAGCTAAGGGTCATGAAAGAAGTGAGAAAAATGAATTTGGATCAAAATCAGCAAAGAAGAACATCATTGACGACAATATGAGATACTTGGGCATTGATATTACTTACGAGGATACAATTAAACAACACTACTATGGTCTGCATATTGAAAACCTCTCTAGAATAAACCTTGGAGTAAAATGCATTAACTACATTAAAGAACTGTGTAAGGACTTACCAGGTCTGCAAACTATAGTGCTGGTTCTTAAGAAACTTCTATAAGTTAATGATTTGAATTAAACTTTCACAGGTGGCTTGAATTCTTACTCAATTGTTCTCATGACAACAGCTTATATCAAACAATTCAAAAATGTTTCATCCATGAGTAAAAACCTGATGGAGTTCTTCAATTTTTATGGTCAATATTTTGACCCACAGTCAACAGTCATATCAAGTGCTGAATCCCCTCACTTTGTTAAGTATTAATTTTTAATTAGTGAGCCTATGATAATTTATGATCCACTAGATGTCAATATTAATTTTTTTAAAAAAATCATTATTGTAAAAATACATTTGAATTTTGAAAAATAATTAAATTAATATTAAATCATAATCCTGGCAGTTAAAGTTGGTCAATTTGAACGATCTTGGGCTCATTCGATAGAGAATTCAAAATTAGCTGGACTTTACTATTGGCGGTAATATATTATCACATCCCTGGGCCGAGATAACTTCACTTTAATTGAAGGGTAAAATTTATTGAATTTAGAGGTGGTTAATTAAAGGGAAGTTATCTCGCTCTGGGGATGCGATAAAATAGTACCGCCAATATTAAAGTCCAGCTAATTTTGAATTCTCTATCGATTAAGTCCAAGATCGTTCAAATTGGCCAACTTTAACTGCCACGATTTTGAAATAAAATAAAATAATTTTAATAAAATTATTTTTCCAAATTCAAATGTATTTTTACAATAATTGGTTATAATTCTTATAACAATCCAGCTAAAGGAGCCTACTAGATCGGCCGCATACAATCTCTATTTAAGGACTCTTACTAAGTGGTGATGGAATGTTTAAATTAATTTAAACAGGACTAAAAAGAAATTGATGTGATCAAAATTTTGATGGGGCACCAGAGTCAAATTAGAGAATTCACTGGTTACCTTAATTCAGCTACCAATACAATTAATTAATATTATATGAAAGATAACTATATATAATACATCATTGAATCAACTACTATGAGGCAAAAAAGAACTTACTGGATGTATGAGCATTTGAAAATAGTGTGGTAACTGCTCTAACTTACAGTAAAAACCCTTATTGTATTTCATAGCTAATTGTTGATCCCTTAAATTAAAACTTATATAGATAAACTTCAAATATTTGAAATAAGTCATTTACGAGCAATTAAAGTTACAATTAAGGTTTACTTGTGACAAAGAGTATTAATAATTAAAATAAAGCTAATTTGTAAATTATTTAAACGCTATCTATCACTTTAACAAACTCACATATTATTCATATTTCTAAGTTAGAATGGCTGCCTGTGAGTATTCTCATTTGTTTACTATTAAAAATTAATGGAGGCTGAGCTTTTTGTAAGTGTAGAACCATTCATCGTCCTGTTTTAACTACTCTCGCGTAAAATTTACTCTGTTTTCTTTGCAAGTTATGGTTTAAATGTATGATAGTAAAATGTAAATACATATTAATTGTGGAAATTTAAATGTGCAGTTTTTATCTACAGAAAACTCTTATCTTTGTTTCTCTTTCTTTTAATCTATAATTACCATTTGATGGTAAAGTTTATCACTCAAGTTTTCATTATAGCTAAAATATATATACTTTGAACAATATTAATGACACACTTGATTATTTAATATATTTATGAACACACAATATTGTCAGGCTGCTTCTCATAAACCTAGGCTAATTTGCTTTACTTGGTGACTCTTTACGGCTTAAATTCGCATGAATTTTATTGTTAAATCTCCTTAATATGATTCTCCTTTCTTTCAATGAACTCTTTATTCCTCTCTTATACATTTTTATGAACTTGATATCTGCTTGTGGTATTAGTGTGAGGGGCAAATGAGTATCCCTAGTCTTAGTATATTTTGTCTCTCAGTTCATCCTGCTTCCTTTGCTTGTCTTTTCCATTAGTGTATAATCTTTCGCATGTCTATTGTGAGATCTAACTGTTTTAAGTATTCAATATTTAGGATACACTATTCTCATTTTAATGACTGTTGTTTTACATAGTCTAGTTATCGTTGTCAATACTCTATCTTTTTACTTTTCTACCATTAGTTTGAAGAGTCAGCTGACAAAGCTTTTATTCTTCTTTTAGTAATTCGTCTCTTTTGTCTTGTATTTTCCTTTCTCTGTCCTTCCATTCATCGTACAGCCTTGATGTTCTTTGCTAAGATGACTCCTATCTGTTGCATAGTTTATATACAATTATTATAAATAAGCATGTTTCCTATTATTTAATAGTTTGCTATCTTTTTGCTTGGCCATCCTTGTGGGATGGAAAGGGTGACTCTCTTTGAACTTCTACTCGTATTCGTTTTCAATCTTAATTAAGGATCTCTACTTCTGCTCATGTTCTTAATGCAATCTGCTGAAAGCATCCACAGTTGGTTTCTCAGCTGAATCCTTTCTGGCTGATAGTATTATGCTGTTATTTCTCTGCGAGTTTAGCAACTCTGGTTAAAATGTACACTAGTTACAATCAAATTCATAAAATTTTGGGGTTATTTTACTTCTTCCCTTTTTAACTTATTGATGATCATTTTAATATTTCTAAAATTTAAATAAAAATAATTTATAATTGAATTTAAATTAATATTTTTTATTAAAATCAATTATTTTCAGCAACTGCCAACAATTAATACAAATTTAAAACATAAATATATATATTATAAAAATGAACTAGATTCAAATAATTGAATAAAAATTATTTTAATTCTAAAATAATAAAAAATTATAGTTAATAAATTTTCACAAAATATATACCCAGTTTTAATTATTGTGAATATTTTTATTAATAACTTCAGCCTACTCTTTGATTTACTACAAACTCTTCTTGAATTTTTCCTTATTCTCTGCCTCTTTATAGAGTCTATCAAAAAACTATTCCTTATCTACATAATCAGTGCAATTTCTCTGTTCTGCTATTTACTTCGACTTATAATTAGTTTCTGGCTTAAAAGTGCAATCTTTCATTTCTTCTTGTTCTTTCTGAAGTTGCAATAGCTCAGGGTTAAACTTTTTAGTCGATTTAGATAGTCTATCGAATAAAAATGGGTCTTCTCTTTGTTATGTGTTTTACTGAGAGAAATTTGTGTGCATAGTTCTACGAGTAGATTGAGACGAAGGAGTGGTCACTTAATTAGAGAAGATGCCTACATTTGAGTTTTGAGACGATAGCACAGGCTTGAAAGTGCAATCCTTTAGCTCGTCATGCTGCTTTATCACATCGTTAATTACAATCTATAATAATATGATATAATTACCTGCTTTTAAGTCTTCTTATAAGCTTCTTTATGCAGTCTTTCATGTATTGGTAAATTATCATTTGAACTAAATGCGCCATGCATAACAGATTAAGCCAATTATCTGGTTTAACTTCTGTTAGTATTATTATTTGATCGATTTGTGTCACAGTTCGAAGTTTACCTGACTCTTGATTGCCTTAGTGGTTATATCTAATTTAGAGATATTTGATTTCTCTTCTTTGTCTGCAATTCTAAGATCTGCTTTTCATTCTATATCATTTCATTCTCTTTGGTTATCTAATATATATACTCCCTTAGTTTCTCATTCTCTTCTAGTATTTAAGCAAACTGGTAGTTTTATTTCCATTAGTAAAAAGCTGTTTGTAGATCTTTCTACAATACTTTCTCTTTAATTTTCACTGCCTTAATCAGGGAATCTATATGAGCCTTACTCTCTTGTTAAGCCCATTAATTATAGAATTTTTATGAGATGTCGTAGTATTCATTTGCAGTGAGTGACTTTAAGAAATCAGCCAAAGTAAATATAGCCCTAGTTTCAAACATTATTTATGAATCATCGTTTTCACCATTTAAAGATTGAGTTATGTTACACCCATCTTCATTATCTTAGTCCTATTGCTCTTGGAATTAATCAAATAAGTTTAGATATTTAGAGAGAGTCTCAGAGTCTTGGGAGTTATCCACTATGTTATTTTTAATAAGGAAATTCAAGAAGCTCTCCACTTATTGCTGATCGAAACTTGCCATTTTTATTAAATATTTTGCAAAATAAAAGTCGTTTGAATTTAAATTATATATTTCATACTCCCTCACTTATCATTCATTATTGTACTAGATATAGATAATTGATTGCAACACATCTATCTGTTAAATTATAAAAATCAATAATATATAAAATGATGTCTTAAAGCCAAAAATCACAATAATTTATGTCTAGAAATAACCTTCACACATCTTAAGTTACCACATCAATCAAGAGCGTTAAACTGCAATAAAACCTATCTAATGAGAGATAACAATAATCATCCATAAACTAGAGACTGAATTAATACTTATCTAAGAATCCTAATTAAGTAAAGAATCAATCTATGCAAAAATAATGCTTAACATCAAGAAATAATAGTTAATGTTAATTTTATAACTTGAAATAACTTGTCTAAGGATAATCGGATTGATCATCATTTAACATCCATGTCATCCACTCATACTAAATAAATGTAAAACTAATCAATACAAAATCCATAGAAGTCTCTTGATTATTAGAGTTCTTAGAGCACACATTTCACTACCACTAACTTCACAGTTTAAAACAGTTCAGCATAAAATAGAAATAATACTTAAATAAATAAAAACTATTGCAATTTACCTCTGCCATTGAATCAGAAACAATAACAAACATCAAACAATATTGCTTAAATATACTGCATATAATTTTTATTTATCATATAATGGAACAAAATGATTCATTTATAAATACTACTTTATAAATATATTTTAAGAAGATTTTTTTAGAAAACCAAGTTAAAGTCTTGTTTATATAGACTTAGAAGACTGATGAAAGTAAACTTTGAAAGTCAGAATTAAATTTGAAAATATTAAACATTTTTATTTATTGATGATATTTAAATTGAAAATGATAAGATTTTAGCATTTTGTCATTTTTTATAACAATTTATATTATAGTTGCTATTTTTATTTTGTTAAATTAAATGAATGCCAAAAAGGTAATTTTTATAAGATTTAATTCTTTTAATATATATTTATATCATCAATAATAGATTATTTAAGGTGCAGCCTCCATAAAGCAGGAATTAGTAACTTTACCAAGCCAACAATCACATGTTCTAGTCAACATCAAGCACTAATAAAAACTAAATGCTCTCCTCTCAGCAGTCACTTCAAATCAATTTATCTCAATAGTAATAACAGTAAGTTTAGTAGTAGAATACTTAACAAGATTGCATATTTAATTAGCTTACAAATCACTTTGATGGCTGTCAAAATTAAAATGCTTAGTTCAAAAGCACGCTTGCTTCAAATTTTATGAATCATGAGAGTTAACTCAAGAGATTTGACACTTAAAGTAGTGCCAATAGAAATCTATAGAAGAGTAAAAGTTCAGAATAAGATCACTTTTTTTAAACTGTTGGACATTCAAAATAAAAAATATTAAATAAAAATATTATTTAATAGACATTAAAAAAGTATCATAAAATAATATTCGTATATAATATTAGCAATTAGATTTAAAGTTTTAAAAGAATTTTACCATTCTATTGAAATTACTAATAAAAACAACTAATTAATAGTTAAACATAATATATATGGAAATCCATCATGCATTTTAATTTAAAATAATAGTTTATTGTCCCACAATAAATAGCCTTTAAAAGAATTGTATAAAACATAATTAAATGGCATGTATATTTGGGGTTTTATTTGAAGTAATCATAGCTTGACTTAATGGAGCGACTGTTACTAATTTTTATTTATGTTTAAACATTTTATCTTTAGCCTATTTCTTCTATCATAGAACAAAGCGATGTGTCACAATTCCACAGAGAGAACTTATAAACTGAGACTGCTAATAATTAACATTTATAAACTGAAGATTCTGTCATTTAAAGATAGATCGATTTCTTGCAATATCAAAAGGTGATGCTGCCTTGTGACTCTCCAGATCCCTATGACTTAGACTATGTTTAGCATTTTTCTAAGTTCAGCCTGAACAATAATTAGAAATCAAATTAAAATCTACTTCAAAGAGTGTAGCAAGATGAAGACTCAACTATGTTTCACTATGTGGATGAATAGTCTACACTTAAATTGATGAAAGTGAAGACAAAGGTATATGGTAGTAACTAGTAAATGGCCAAAGAAATATACATCAGTAAGGGAAAGAGAATGATGTCTTATGATTCAGACAGTAACATTCCACTTAACAAGAAACTTCAGAAATGTCATTCCTAATCGACACAGATGTTCAAGAACATTTAAACATTACACAAGCCACAATTAAGCAGTCTAACTACAAGCACTCCCACCAACTACACTTCATCAAACAACATTAACTAAAATATCACCAACAATAATAATAATAATCTAATGTTCAGCAGAATAAATACAGCTCTGATGTCACCAACTGCAAATAAACATCAAGTTAATGTCATCAGTCCAACTAAAATATTTGATTACATAGGCGCATCTACTAAAAATATGAAAGAATAATAGAGTTAAAGTAAAAAGTGTAAAACTACAAAAAAGATATCTAACTTATATGGGGATCATACATTCACACAAATAGATAATGATAGCTAGATATGAATATATCAATAAAATAGATTTAATTAATTTAATTGTTGTTTAAAATATTTTTAACCTCTTTATTTTTATCGATATTTTTTATTTGAAGATATTATTTTCAAGTATAAACCAGTCTATAATAATTAAAAAAAACTCTATTTTACAATTAATTTAAGCATTTTTTAAAATCAATTGATTGAGATATTCTAAAGAACATTTTAAAAGAGCAAGTCCCTTATTATTTTTATAATAAAAAAATTCGTTTATCTAGTTTGATAGGTTTAATTATTTACCACTTTAATAGATGAAATAAAAAAATGAATGAAAATATTTCTTTTATTGAAATGCTATCCTTTAAAAATTCAAACTTTCAAAAATTTTTGAAATTATTATTAATATTTTGATTATATTTTTCCAAAATATTCATAATAACTTAAATTTTATAGAATAAATTAACTTATAATTTTCAAATAATTTAAGAAGACATTTTAATCATATTGATAGAATGTGGAATTTAGTATTTTATAAATATTTTAACACAAACGGAGGATCATTAAAATTAAATATAAATTTTAAATATTTTCAAATGAAACAAATTTTACAATTATTAAAAACCCTGAAACAAAAAAATAGATTCATTAATAATCATTAAAGCAATTATGTTAATTTGAGTATATATTATGCTTTAAGTGTTTGAATATAAATACTTACAGTTTGAATTAAATTTAAAATAGAAATATTAGAGAAAATGAATACTTTTGACAAGATAGAAGCTACTGAAATCTGTAATGATTTACTTTCGGAGATGTTTGAAAGAACCTTCACTGTGGTACCCACAATTTAAAGAGGTAAAATTGTGAAAAATAATTTTGTATAGAGATTTGGAATATTGATCAAGCTCAACAGATGTTTTAACAGGAAAAGCACCATCTACCACTCTAAGAAGAAATTCATCAGCAAGATCAGATGCATGTTGACTCAATCCAACTTGAACATCAAAGTTCTGTGAAGATTGACTATTAATCTTAGAATACTGATTAATTTTAGGAAGATCATGTTTTCAACTCTTAAATGAGTTTTGCACCACAAACTACATTGAAATAAGCGCAAACCTCTAGTAGGTAAAGCAAAGATTTTATGCAGGAGTTCAGTGCAGAGAGTAAAGCCAGCATAAGAAAAAGCAACTAAAAATTGCACTAGTATGTTGAGCAAGTTTTTCAAAGAGATATTGATCGACTTTCCTTAAATGACTCAAAGCTTGATAGAAGCCATCACTCAGAATCCAAAGACCTTGACCTCATCAATGAATAACCAAGTGAATATGAGCATTCTAACATAGCACATATTTAGTTATTTGGCTAACTTGGTTTGAAAGACTCTTAGTCAAGCAATAACTCTCTAGAGCAATTCGAAGAGATTTCTGAGCAAGAAAAAGATGAAAAGTTATGGCAAGAGGATTAGAGAATCTTCTAAGAAAGAGAGAACTTTTAAGAATTTGAAGAGTAGAAAGATGTTTAAGATGGATCTGTAGCTCTTTAAGAAAAAGTTGAGCAACTAAGTATAAATCAATCAAATGATTGTGAGAACCAGTAAAACAACTAACTGAGTAGTAAGGATCTTCATCAACAACAACCAACTTCTTTCACTTCTTCAAAGCAAATTTCTACTCAAATTCCTTCTAAGCATATCTATAAAAGGAAACCTCTATATGTTCCATAATAATAATTGACTACTCTAACAGAAAAGCCAGAAGTAGGAAAGAAAATGCTTCATTCAGAGAAATATAGACTTTCCGATAATGGACCTACCTCTTAATAGCAAAACAATTAAGAAGCTTAATCTCATTTGCATAAGAGACTCAAAACAGGTAGTAATTTTGGAAAGAACAAGCAAGTGTAACCAAGTGCTTTCCAATCAAAATTATTTTATTATATTTACTTTAATTTAAAATCAACTATGTCTCACAAGACTTAGATGATTTCTTAAAACACTTCAGTTTTAAATAGAACTACTTTACTGGGCTAAACTAACAAGAATTAGACACTTGGAGTCAGTAATTCAATCAAACCTCAGTTTACCAAGAAATAGACAGCCTGTGAAGTTTGTTCGGTTGACTTCAAGATCCATGACATGCAGATGACTATGAAATGTGGACACAAAACTCATGCAAAGTGTGCAAAGTTGCTCTTTGAAGCTAAGGAAGCCTACAAAGATCAAAAGAAGCTCTAAGATGGGTAGACTCTTGAAGGTGTCATAAAGCAAAACAACAAGGAGAACACAAAGGGAACAGATAGGGACAACTAAAGAGCTCTAAATGTTTCTTATTCAAATAACTCTAACTTTGTTGGGAAAGCTTTTAACCAGAAACCACCTATCAAGTTCAATCCTAATTCTTTGTTCCAGGAAATCATTTATATTATAAATAAAATTTTATCAAGTGCCAAAATTGCACTCCTCAGTAATGATTAATTTCATTTGGAGTATGACCTGACCTTCCTCTACTTTGACTAACTTTAACTATAATAAACTTATGAATATTTATGAATAAATTAATGATGATCACTATATATATATGATTTAATTTATTAATGCTTAACTTATAAATAAATCCCATATATACTATTATAATAATAAATATAATTGATTGATAAATGGCAAGTGAGACTAACTTCAATAGACAAAAGCAAAACTACAAGATTGCTAAGAGACTAAAGGACAGAGCACAGAGGAAAGCTCACGGTGTGACAACCATTGATGCCAAGAAAGCCAGACAAATTAAATTACTAGACAGAAAGAAGAAGAAGGTTTAGGAGAAGAAAGCAAAGAAGGAGGCTAAGATGGACACCACTGATTGATTCAGTCACTCAATATTAAACACAGAACATTCTAACTATTTATTTCTTAATTAAAATCAACTTTTCATCAGACTTCTCATTAATCCTTCTAATTCATGTAATAATATAATCATCAAGTCTTAAATACTATATAATATAAATAAATACTTGTTTTCTAAGTGATTATTCAATTTAATCTCCACATAATTATTGCACCAGATACATCCCCACTTATCAAAGTAGAACAATCAGGTGACACTCTAACAGCAGTTAAAATAATTTAAAAATATTTTTTATATATTTAATAGATAATAATAAAGTAAGTGACTGATTATGAATGACCATTAATAAGATGTTATATTTTGCCATCACCATAGCCAAACACCTTAACCTCCCCATTGTCATCAGCAACAGCTAAATGCTAGTCATCATTACTAAGGGATATCTAATTTAAATCTCCATCATAAGATGCCTGTATTATTCGATATGCTTTGCTTTGATTCAAGTCCCAAAATGTAATGCATCTATCTTATCCACAACTTAGCAACACATGATCTTTATAGCAGTAAGCTAAGCTCAACACTCCTTTCTTTATGTTCTCATT
>ARYC01007160.1:0-43848 GCA_000711775.1 Oxytricha trifallax
GCTTAAAACTTGATTATTGTTAAATAAAAATGAAATTTAAAATACAAAAATGTAAATATTTATTTACATTTAATATATTTTATTTTGATTAATTTTTACAGTTTTTTTTTCTTTAAAGTTTTTTAAATAAATGTAAGCAAACCAGATATACATATTTAATATTTATTTACTATGCCGTTAACTTAGTATAATGTACTATAATTTGTTATGAAAAAGATTTTTTAGGTTTATTATTAATATAGTTAATTTAAGCTGTTTATTATAGTCATAGAGCTATTAAATGATTTCATTTATTTGATTATAATTTGGTAATAATTAAGCCCCGAGCGAGTTCAGAAATATTGAAAAAATAACTTGCACTAATAGAAATATAATCAAATATTAATTTATAAAATTATTCGTATTTTTATATATATAAAATTTTTAATTTGCACATAAGCTCATATTGAAAGTTTAGACTAATAAGAGAAAAACATGGACTTAAATATATATATATATCTTTTTAGATAAAATAATTCCATATATATTTAAAATAATTAAATAATATTTTGTTTGCATTTAAATAGATACATTGACATTTTACCTTGTAAGGATCTCAAAAAACGAAAAGACTCATAATATTGGTCATTAATGACATATAATAATATAAACTATATTGTATTTACTAATACTTTTTATAGTTATTTCAACGAAAGTTCGTCTAGAATATAGCAATGAATACATAAAAATACTTCATAATAGTTATTATTAAATTATCTTTATCAAATAACGTAATATACATAAATGCTAACTTTGTAGATGTAAAATTAAAAACTAAGTTAATCTTTGATTTTATTGTTATAGGGGCCATTGCAAAGTCATAAAATTAAATACATAGCCACTTAAGGCCCGAAAGATAATATTGTTAAAATAATCTATAGCAATGCTATTAATATAGAAAATTATTGTGCATATGAAAATACAGTTATAGATTTTTGGTTGATGGTGCACTCTTAAGAAAATATAATTTATTTTGAAAAATAAATTATTGATAACTGTTAGCTGAATTTAAATCCCCAGATTAATTGATTAAATATTTATAGGGATATTATAGATAATAAATATTGGAAATATTTAATATTTATAAAATTAACAATGAATCATTTTTTTTCTGGGTGCTATTAGACGATAAATTATATTTCAAAATTTTTAAGTGCACATTATTTTGGTCCAATACACTCTAATAAAAGTTCTCAAAACTTTTAAGATTAATTGTCAAATTTTTATTTTTAATTAAGCAAAATGATTGATATTGAAAAATAACAAAATGTGAAAATAATATTAGCAACCTGCAAGTTATCAGAAGGTGGAAGAACTAAATGCGCTCATTATTGGCCTAAAAAAGGAGCTGATCCAATAATATTTCAACTTAAATATATTATATAAATCATAATATAAAATTATAATTAAACAATAAGAGCCAGAGATGATAATGTCACAATTATAATTGAATGCACCGATGAAACTCAGTTATCTACATATTTTTAAAAAAATGTCACTAAATTTATTTTATTTTCATAAGAGGAAAATAAATACAAATTTGGTTAACAAACATAAAAAATATGTAAATAATAGATTATCAAAATCAATAAAGAGCTCGCAAAAATATGGACGACTGAATAAAGTTATTAAATAGTATGACAAATTATATATATATATATATATTCAATTTGATCGTTCTTTTGAATAAAAGAGTTTTCTGTTATTTCGTAAATTAGCTGTAAATCTGCAAAGTTTAATCATTATTCATTTCATTTCACTTAAAAATATTGGAAATGTTAAAAATAACCTAAAACGGACATCATTAGAAAAAAGGACATCTAATTATAACCTCCTAGTTTTATTTGAAATTATGATTGTTTCAATTTTTAATTATAAATAATTAAATTAAAATACTTCTTTATATCGTATTCTTTTATAAATCAATTTTAATCATTATAATATTAAATTAACTGAAAATACTTTAATTATGTTATTTTTATCAAAAGATTAGTTGAAAATTATCAAATATAGTCCCATATTTTTTCTATATTTAATTTTGGTACATATCTGTATTTGAGAACTTTCAAAGTAATTGTGAATAAGTTGGAAAAAACCGTAGAACAGTATCACTATGTGGGCTGGCCTGATCACGACGTCCCTACTGGCAAGTCTATGAATGAATTCAAGGTTATGCTTGAAAGATTCGTGTAGTGGACACTCAAATCTGCTAATGATGAAAGAGCAATCATTCAAAACATTTATATGCAATCATGAGTAATTTTATGAAATAGGGGGGGGAAATTCATTATTTTTATATAATAATTCACTGCAGTGCAGGTATTGGGAGAACAGGTACAACTATAGCTTTAACTCACTTAATGATAAAAATAATGCAGCAAATCGTAAAAGGGACACATATAGATGAAGTCAGATTCTCTATATTTTCCACTGTCAGAAGCATCAGAGAGCAGAGATATTCATTAGTACAAATGGCCAATCAATATGGTTTCATCTATTAAAATTAAGCCAATAATATTTATGCTGAAAAGATGTAAATATAATAAGAATCTATTAGTACTTAGCTCTCTGGTTGGGAAATGAGTGTTACAAGGAATTCATAGGGTCAGATATCAATAAATATCGATCATGAAGTATGTTAGATTATCCAAGAAACGCAAACAACTTTTTTTCTTTTCTATTTTCAATGAAATAGCTTGGATAAGTAATTTAATTAATTGAATCTCATAAAACAAATTTTACTTATAAAGATTGAATTTTAATATTAATTCTTTTTATTTGAATTTTGTATAGAACCTAATCATAAAAATTCTCATTCTCACGTTAAGAATCTATCTGTTTTTTTTAAGAGTATTTCTTTAATAAGAAATTAAAAAGAATTGCATGAGCATGAGTTTAATTAATTATAAAGGAAAATTTATTAATTTAGAATGGGATAGACCTAATCTGGTAAAATCAATAAATTGCAAACTTAAAACCAAAATGGAAAATCATTTTGCACTCCTAAAGCCAAAAAGGGGATAGACAAAAAGCTCTCAGATAATCAGTTGAATGTAAAAAATGATCAAGCTTAAGTGAAAGGGCTTGAGAATGGTGGCAGTAAGAAAATGAGCTTGGAATTGTGCAGACCAAAATTAAATTACAACTCAGTTAAATTAAATGTTTGTTTAGGGGATTGTGTGTTAAATGGCAAAAACTTTATTTTTAAGAATAATAATTAATCAGTTATGAATGTAGTACCAAATCCACAAAAAAATCATCTATCGAGTGAGAAACCAAAAATTTAAGTTTAAAAGCCATCAGTAGATGGTAATTTTATTTTTTTACATTACGTAGATAAGTTAAATGAAAAAAGTCAGATGCCTAACATAGAGAACAAACTTAACTAAGCTCCCTAAAATAAACGATATAATTTGCTCATGAAGTCTAGCGTAAATTTGCCACTATTCTATAATGCTTCTATTTAAGAAAAATAGATCTCCTCAGATTTAAATTTGTATAAAAAACTTAAGTATCAGCTATTCGTTTTAATGAAATTTAAATTAAGCAATTTTATTTAAAGAAATTTTCAAATATTTACTTCAGATTAGACTTATAATAATCAGCAGGTTCTGTCGGATTAAAAATCAAAAATGGCTTCACATTAAAATGTTCCCTTAAACAAGAATAACCTGACAAATTAGTCAGTATCTAATCTGCAGATTAGAGGAGTCTCTAGGAAGCTAAGCGAGTCTATAAAGAAAAGGTCGTTCGGTGGAATTTCAATGGCATCTCATGTCTCTACAAAAGACTCAGATATTGCAATTATCAGACGATAAGTAATGGATAATTAAAGTCGAGGGTTTGAAGATTTTCTCAAGAATTCTGACCCTTACACCCCTGATGTTATTGAAAAAATGCTTGATTATATTCATAAATTTCTACTTTATAATTACTTTTCATTAAAATGAATATCCAAAAAAGAGCCTTTAACTTCAATGTAGATGGTTCACCAGTAAATAAACTTAGACTTTCAAATCAACTATAAGAAACTCAAAATATAAGTTACACCGACATTATGAGGTAAAGATATAGATAAATGTACGGTAGTATTGAAGAAGAGGATCTCTCACTAGTTAATAATGAATATGAGCACAACCAAGAATACGCTAATTAATATAATTTGATTAGAAATAAATAATCCTCAACCCCCTTGGATAGCAAGCTAGAACTAAAGAAACATGTGATCTTTAATAGGACATAACAAGGTGCAAACAATTTCTCCGAGAAATAGATATTAAACTTGATATGTAATAAGGATGTAAAAAAGGAAAAGGGTATACCAAATTCCGAAGAAATGGCACCTGACTACAATTTAGAAATATGGAATGAACTCATAAAGCAAGAAAAAGAGCAATTCTTGGGTGACTACTTATCAAAGTGCAGTACAAGTAATGAAGGGAAATCCACAAAGAAAATAGAAATGAGAAATAAGTAAGTGATGAGAATGATTGAAATCTGGAAGTTAAAAGATTATAGACATGAGACCCTATTCCTGGCAATTAATATATTCGATAGAATCCTTAATATATTTGCCTCGGGAGCTCTGGTCTATTAACAAATTGTACTATTTTCTGTCACATCTATTTTCATAGCTGCCAAAATTGAGTAGCCATTTTCCCCATCGATAAATAAATTACTCTTGATCTTAAACTCCAGAGAGCAAGATTACGTGAACAAAGAGAGTATCATACTATTTGAGGAGCAGGTCTTAAAGTATTTTGAATTTGGGTTTGGTTTAATAAGCCCTCAGCCTTTTCTGGAATACTATCTTGTTTGCATTTCAGGAGTTGGTAGAGAGGACAGATTATCCATGATTGCAACTGATCTTATAGAAGTAGCTTATACAAACATAGAAATGCTAAATTTTTAATACTCTGAACTTGCAGCAGGCGCGTATATTTTGGCGCACTTAATTTGTGCCCACTCAAGAAAGATTTTTGAAATGGATTTCAATGAGAAAAGTGTTATTGAAAAAAATATTAGAAAATATTGGAGTAAAGAAATGGAGCAGTAAAGTGAAGTCCCATATGAAAGGGCTTATTAAGTTGTCGATTAATTAATTAGCTCACTAGCTAATTTCTCAGAAAGATTTGATATTGAGGCTTTATTTGAGGAAGAAGTTGAGAGCCAAAGTTCAAGCAGCGATGAGGAAAATGGTAAATTGAAAAAGACTGGTATCCCTTAAATATAAAGATTTCAAAATACTTGACACATAATTAATATGGTCGTTGGATTTTTTATTATATTGTTTGTATTTTTTCAATAGTAAGCAAAGTCATGAAGGGCAGCAAAATCAATCATCAGTCTCAAATGAAGAGGAAGTAGACATAGAGACCTTTGGTACATAAAAATTAAAAAATAGTCACAACTCCAAGAAAATTTCATAAAAGTTGCATGTTGATTAGGATCATGAAATCTCAGAGGAAGAGATTATAATTTTAATAAGTTAAATCTATATTTTATTGATAAATTTAATAAGTTTAAATTAAGCTTAATTTTAAATAATTATAAAGACTAAGAAGATAGTGATGAAGAAGAATATTGAGACGTATAATTAATCAAGAATAATTTTCTAAATATATATTTTATAAAAAGGTAAACTATTTAAATTTTAATAAATATTGCATTTTTAACAATCATATTTAACTTGATTTAGGTCATTTGGGCTTATTATAATTTATAGGGGAGTAAATTTCCCAATACAAAAAGAATGCAGTTTCCCTTCTCTTATGAAATTTCTTTCTTATTAATAAAAATGGCAAATCTTATCGCTTAAAATAATTTTTAATTTATAAATTTTTGAAATTATATTATTTCTTAAATTAAAATGAACTAGTGAAGAAAACAAAAAATTTGCATCATGAACATTTAACAATAACTTTCTTATCCAATTAAAAAAATCAAATTTCATTTAAAAACTCATAGTTGATTATTTTAAGCATTTACTTGAATTTATTTTCTAATATTATATGTGTTATGAGATAATTGGAAACATTAAAATATAATGTTCCATTTAGAACAAGAAAACATAATTTGGGATTAATCCATTTATCTTTTATATTCAGCCTATTAATTTAGATCTTAATGAAGGACATATTGGGGGAAAAAATTCATAATAGGTAGGAAAAGTCTCCAAAATCTTTATATGGAAAGTTCTAAATTTTATATCTAAATTATAATTAAAATTTTTAATTAAAAGGGAGGGCTTTTATTTCATTGAGATTGAATTTTTATTATAAAAATTTATATTAAAATTTCATATCTTTTTAATTTTATAGCAGAAATCTTAATAGAATGGCAACTTAAGCTAAAGAAAGCCAAAAAAGAGTTGATGTTTTAATAGTAGGGGCAGGTCCAGCAACGCTGGGCCTGCTTTGTAACGCTGCCAAAACTAACAGGTAATTTATGAAAACAAATTACTGGGCATAATATTTCTTCCAATGCCCTAGTTTATTGATAATTTTTTTCTAAAATTTTCCCAATAGATTAAATGAATTAATTTTGACTGGGGATGGTATCGCAGTGGTAGAATCTGGGTTAGCATTCGGAGGGGGCTGCTTATAAAATTTTGGGATAAACTCGAATACAAGTGCTAATGGTTTTCTTAAATGTTTATACAGAAAAAAGCCAGTAAGTTTAATCATATGTCTTATAAAGTGATTCCTTAATAATTTAATAGGAGTAAAATCAGTAGCAAAATGGTAACGTAAATGCTAATAATAAAAATGGAGTGAAAAATTAGCCTAATATGAATACCTCAACTACCAATCAGGCAAATTAAATGTAATAAATTTAGAAGTCTCCCAAGAAAAAGTTAAAAGACATGAATAACATTGGGCTTGAAGAAGGAATGGAATCTGAGGATGAGGGAGAAGTGGAAGTTTAAGCCTCGAAATATGAACCCTTAGTACCATTTAAAGATCTTTATCCAAATAGTGACATCGTCAAAGCTTTACGATAGTTTGGTCCAAATATTGTACCGCTTTCCATGATTGGTATGTTAATGAACTATACAGGCAATCATTTATTGAGCTATATATACACGTAGTACAAAAAGAAAATTTTCTATCCAATGCATAAAGTGATTTCCATTTAATTTTTAGCAACTGGTGAGATTTTAACTACAACTAAGAGAACAGATTGTATGATTAAACGAAATCCACAAAATGGACATACTATATTTCAAGACTAAGAAACTATAATAACCTTTAGGTCAAAAGCTGTAGTCCTTTCTAATGGTGGACATTAAATCATTCATCCATAATTTTACTCATGGTTTCCTGCTTTAATAACAAGCAAAGAAAAAGTTATTCTTGGTGATAACTTTTTGAAAAAAGAAAATTATCTTTAGGTAATGACAAAGATCAAATAAGAGAAAATTAAAAACATTGTAATAGTTGGAGGCTCACATTCTGGCTTCTCTTGCGCTTGGATGCTTCTTAATGGTCCAGCAACTTACAAGAAAAACACTTCAGTAGTATCAAAGTATTGTGAAAGTTTTCCTGGAGCCTAATTAAAGTAAACTTAAAATTGTACAGACTGTTGTACCTGCCAATCTAATTCCAAGGGGAAATAGTAAAACAAGTAACCTGATTCTTCTTGTGTATGCATTTGTAAATGCTTTGGATTTTTCTAATACAAAGATTGGGACTTTGATTATGAAAATGCTCTGTTAGATCATTTAGAAGAAGGAAATATCACTATATTGTACAGAGATAGAATAAAGGTATTCTATAGCTAAGTGAAGAATGCTGAGTTTGATGGATACACAGATTTTAAGGCCTTAAATTTCAGCAATAAAAATGGTTACTTATATTCATTTACTGGACTTAGAGGGGATGCAAAGAAACTCTATAAGCATGTATTAAAAGGAGAAGAAAAGAGAGTTAGGTTAATTAAAGCTGAAACGCCTGAATTTCAAAAAGATTATGTTGAAAATGCAGATTTAGTAATTTGGGCTTGTGGGTATCAAACTAACAAAATTCCAATAAAAGACTTTGAAGGCAAAGAATAAATTTTAAGTTAGAAAGTTCCATTTACTTAATACGATGTTGATAATAAATGCAGAATAATAACAAGCGATAATGGTTTACTAACAAAGACATTTGGTACTGGAATAGCTTATCCATTAAGAACTAACGATGGAATGATAATCTAAGACTCTAATAAGCCAGTACCGAGAGCAGACAGTTTCACGCTATATTTGAACTTTGTGGCAGATAAAATCCTTTCAAATGTTTTGCCAAAAGCTAAATTAGATAATAAACTTAATAAAACAATTAGAGAAAGAAAATAGATCAAGCCCTAAAATCCCTAACAATAGAATGTTACTAACTCTCAAAATTAAAAGCGTAATCCGGTAACGAGCACAAACAACGTTTAAAATAAAACTAATGGAAGGTCCAGCACAGCTAGCGTTGCAAACAGAAGACCAATTTTAGAGCAATAAAAGAAAGGCAATAATTAATAGTTAAGCAACACTAGGATTGTTAAGATTTGTGTGGCTGATAATAAAAATGTAACATAGCAGGCTGACCCAAATACTTAGAGTTAGATGTTAAAGACTAGTTTCATCAATATTTCCTATATTTTTATTTCAATATTACAAAGGATGTATATCAGGCTTAATCTACAGAGACAAGTGATAATCATAATTCAAAAGAAGAAGAAAAAACTGAAATAAATATTGACTAAATTCCATCTAATTCAACAAATATGACATCTGAAGTTAGTTCAATTAAACAGAGTTTTTCTCAATCTGTAAAGTAAACTTCTTAGAAATCTAAGGATTTAGTTGCATCTAGAAAGTAGCTAGTGAAACAATAGCAATAAGGTAAAACTCCTGTAATTAATAAAGCCTCCATAACTCTAGATTCAAGCAAGAAGAATAATAAAACCTAAGTTACCCTCGTGAAGAAGAAGTCTTCTCCTTAAAATATCAAAGTGTAAAAAATCGATTTAAATGAGTCATAATTAAGCAATTTGTCTTCGGTGAGGCAAGAATAGAAGTCTTTCACCTAAGATCATACATAAAAGCTGACTCCCACAATCAAAATCTCAACTAGTATTATCGATTTATAAAGCTTGTAAAATTAGATTCTGCATACAAGTGAAACTCCTATGGCTTTAGATTCTTCCAATAAAAGTTCAGAACCACAAAGTAGAGAAGGAATACCTCTAGAGTAAAGCGATGTATCCTTAAAAGTTATAAATCGCTAAATTGGATCTAGATAAATCAACCCCGCAGATATTGAAAGATCTTAATCAGAGATTGTTAATAAGGGGATTTAATCACAGAATGAGGCATAGTTTAGATCTCCAAATAAAAACGTCATCATTAAAGATAGAAACATTTCGTACCAAAGCCCTTTTTCAAGGCAATATTAAAACACTCAAACCGCCTTAATAGATTATAGTTCTCAAAAATAATCTCAAATGGTTTCATCTCAATATGGATCTAAGCTTTAAGCTAACAGAGTTACTAAATCAATTAAAAGCCACTCTATAGTTTCATCCAAAGGTCAGAGTATAGATGTAACTAATAAGCCAAATTCACAGTAAAGCCTAAATAGCAATAATACTAATCAGACTTAAATAGTTGTTTAAAGTCTACATCAAAATATAGTGCCTCTGAAAGTATTCTAATTACCAACTCATTTAAATGGAAATTAAAATAATTATGTTGGAATTCATCATGGAACTCCTCAAAGTCCATTTGTATATCATTAGAGTAAATTCAAAATTTTGAATGTCATATTAGTAAAAAAATTATACTTCAAGTTTAACATTACGTATAATACGACATCAAACGGAATGAGTCAATCAAATTTAAAGCCTTAAAATAGTGGAGCCAAATTGATTTAAAATACTTGGTCTCCAGCAGTTTCTAAATCATAAATTGCGTGTCTTTAAATTTATTCTTTTGTTCCACACCCATATTGAACTTAACTTAGTTATAACTATTAGTAATATATGTATTGAATAGGTAAGAAACGAAGGCAGAGCTACATTCTCAAAACATTCAAATTAAAAGCAATAGTAAAATTTAAATCACTTAAGCAGCAATATAAACCAGTCTCAAATAAATCAAACAATCTTGAACAATAATTTACATTATCTCATTAGTCCACAGAAAAGCATCATTAAAAAGCTCAATTATGAGCCAATCAGTTTAAATAACAAAAGAAAAGAGGAATCATTTGTGTCTCAACAAAATGCCTATTTGGATTTTAATTTATTTAATTAATAAACTTTATATCATTTTAATAGTAATTTTTCTATCAAACTTATTTTTGATTATTAAAATTTATCTATGAAATTATTATAAACGTATTTATAATGTGATTTCGGCAGGTAAAACACTCAAGAAAGTTCCACGAAGAGCAATTCCTAACAAAACCAATAAAATTTAAACTTCTAGCAAGACAAAAAGGCGTCTATAGTTTCACAACAGTAGAATATTATGATATAAACTTAATAGAAATTCTAAATTTCACTTTAAGTATGATAAAAAGTAAATATAATTTTAACAAAGTAATTATGATAAGTTTTTTTCTTTAAATTATAGTTTATTTCCTCGAATTAATTTTGGATTTTGTTTAAATAAAACAGAGTTGATGCATTTCAAATTATGATAATTTATAATTTATTATTAAAAAATGAACTTAGAGCAATTTTAAGTAGACTTTAATGACTCGATAGATCTTACTCAATGTAAATAAATAGAGATTGATGTTTCATTTTATACTAATGAAACAATAAAGTTAATTGACTATAAAAGAAAAATTGATTCTTTAAAGGAAAAATGTAGTTCAAAACTTGTTTAAATTTGATCTCAATTTTCAACAAATTTATATAAATAATAATTTACAAAATATTTATATAATTCAATTGTTTAAATAAAGCTATATGCAATATATTGATAGATGACGATAATCATGAAAGCATATCAATTGATTAAAAAATAGTAATTCAGAGCGGTAGTAACGAAAATTTGAACATGATTCCTCTACCTAGATAAAGCCTCAGCAAGAAAAATAAAATGGTTTTGAGGCAGAGTTAGGAAGGGCCCAATCTCAGAAAACTCAACCAGTAAAGTATATCAACTTAAAACTAATCAAAATAATTCAATTAGCACATTTATTTGAAATAAAAGAGACCTAGTACATCGACTTCACACAACAACAATAATAATCAGTTTAATTCTCTTGATCACTCATAAGCAAACTAAAGTAGCAATGGTTATGTTATTCAATTGTAAAACTAATCAACTTAAAATCCTTCTTCAAGAGAACACTTGAAATCAATGGATATATAAGAGAGAGCTATGATTGCTAAATTCTATAATAATTAACCTCACAAGTAAGAGGACAAAGCTCAACTTAATGCTAATAAAGTTGGTCATTTTTCTTACGAAGAGTTGAATAGCTTTGACATGAGAAATTAGTAACAAATCAATGCTGAAATTATGAATAATTTAAGAAATGACTCCAGTAATAGAAGACTTACAGACTTGAAGGAAGCTAGAATCAAAAACAGGTCAGAGTCTAGACAAAATCAAAATAACTAGTCAAGAGATATGCTGAATCACGTGCAATAGTAAATTGAATAAATTAGCAATTTAAATTGTTCAAAATAGTTTGTATCAAACAGCAATTAGAATTTGAATAACTCATAATAAATTTATAACAGTTTGAACAGGTCTGGAAATTACAGTTCCAGTTTGAGAAATGTAAATTCAAATCATAATACCAACAATAATTAGAGCAATTTGGATGAAACAATTTAAGTCGTGAGAGATATACTGTAAGTTAAGAGAAATTTATCTTAGAGTAATTTGACTTAGGTAAATATTTAGAATTAAAATCACTCATCAGGACTTAATTGATGAAATTATTTTATGAAGTGAGCTTACTATACCTTATATTAATTAAATGCTAGCATCTTGTTTGAGAGATAAAACATCTAAAATAGTTTGAATGATAGTATAAATCTAACTCACAGCTCAAACATTAACTTAAAAACTTAAAAGAAACCCCCAATAAGTTAGAACAAGCATCTTAACAATTAAACTCCCATGGGCATGAATCCAGATTTGAAAAATTCTTTGATATCACTTGGAAAAGAAAACCTGGATGAATTCTTTGTATTGTATGAAAATTTCAAGTAAAACGGTGCTTAACAAACAGCTGGAACTTAATTTCAATCCTCCAATAACTCTTTTATTAACAACCATAACTCAATAAATCACCCTACTTTTATCAACACCTAGTAAAACCATCATCACTCCAATTCAAATTCAAATTTTAATACAAGCCAGTAGTAAAATGCAATTAATAACTTATAGTTAAATCTGAGCTATTAAAACAACCCTAGAAGACATAGAGGTGTTCTCTCACCAGAATCATAACAGAGGATTTAGTTATTTAATCCTAGTTAAGCTCAAAATCTAAGTAGCTCTCACTAAAACAGCAGGTAGTTCCTAAACCCATAGAGTACCTCAAATCTATTTCACATGAACAATAATAATTAGTCTTTGGTTTAGAATCACTCGCAATACTAAATTCAACTGTAACCTCAATCAGTTTAATAGTAGTAGTAAAGAATTCAGTAGTAATAAAATTAAAATTCTATGAATATGGTGGGAATGAGAGGTAGATCAACGAGTGAATATTCTAATCTTGGAATGTTGAATGGATTAACTAGACCTTTGATCAGTAAGAACAACTAAAATATCTAACATCAGCGAGAACTATGAACGGATAAGAGAACTCAAATATAAACCTTTAGAAAATCAACCCACTTATTGAAATTAATTTAAGTTTGTTTATATAACTTACAAAGCTTAACTGATTAATTCTGTTATCTTTTAATTCCTAATTTTAAATTAAAACTGTCTTGATAACTTTAGCCATCCAATTAATTGTTATAATAAATTAAATTATTAAAAATGAATTTTAACTCAGTTGCAAATGCAAACAAGGATACTTTAAGTTTAGCATTTGGTAATATCTTTTTGAGTTACCCAAGATTTGCCTTCATGAACTATAACATGTAGCTTGGAAGATTTGGATCTGTAAATCTTCAATATTCCTTCATGAGCTTCTTGATATATAATTGAAATATTTAAACCATTTTATACTTCGAACTTATTGCAATAAATATGACTAAATTCTCCATAGTTATTATACTTCGGAGCAGCAAGTGCCACCTACAGTTTACTTAAACTCCTAAAGAGATCCTTTTTCACTACCAAAGACTATGTGAAATCTATTTTTAATGGAAAGAAATTCACCCAAAGTTTGATAGATAGCGATAGAAGGATATCTAGAGAGGAGCCCAGATACTACGCAGTAATCTATGGCCTGAACAGAGGCGGAGTGTCATTTGCGAAGTATCTATTGAAGAAAGGTTTCAACTTGATATTGATAGATAGAGACATGCAGACTTTAGTGGATATTGAGAATTCACTCAGAAAAGGGGTTAGAGATGCAGAGGAGCAAGAGAAGATTGTCATTCATAAACTTGCACTAACCAAGTTTGATTAAGAAACGTTGAGAAATAAACTTAAATATTTTAGAGTGATAAATCATGGTTTTTGTTGTATTTCCTTAATTATATTTTCTATTGTAAAAATTATGATGATAAATTTTGAATGCTTTGATCCCCTTGAATGACCTGCCAGTCAAAATATTCGTGAACAGCAAAAATTCCAAGCGTAACGCAAGAACTTTCCACAAGACCAACAAAGCAATTATGGATTTCAATAGTGAAAACGGTCAGGGTAATATGAATTAGTCTGAGTATGATGAGCAAATTGGAGAGGAATTGATCAATCGCAATGAAGTTTTCTTTTCCGCAAGGGAGAATGTTGAAGGGTTCTCAGCCCTTGCAGGCGTATTCTTATATTAAATGATAAATATGTTTTTAAAAGAGTTTCAGTTTAAATAGGCCTAATAAATCAATTAGACTTTTAAATTTGAAAGTGGTAAAGTGGTTAACCTGTTTAAAGTCATTGATTGATTGTCTATTGAATATGAATATTTATAATAAATGAGAAGAGATGCAGATAACCCATGCTTGATAAACATCGATAATGATGAGGGGTTGAACCCAAACAGAATCAAACGAGGTCAAATTCTATTCTCAGCTTCCCTAGCATTTCAAGATAAATTCACCTCAATGATTGGCAAGAAATTCTCAGATGTCAAAACTATCAATGTCAAAGTCAACTTCAAAACTCTTAAGAGCGATTAAAGCATTCAGAAGAGACTATGCGAGAATTCTTTTGCATATTTGGGTATTATTGCTAAAGTCTAATAAAATTAAATCTTTAATTATAAAACCTTTAATTATATTCTTTATGATTTATTCTAGTTAAAATTGTAGGTTCATAAAAAAGAATCTGATATTAAGTATTAGAAAATTTAGCCTAAAAATATTTAATTTTATTAATAAATCTTCAATAAATTACTATAAACTTTTTATATTTGTTGCTTGGACTTTGAATTATTTATTTTTTTCTCAAACAATAAATTTTATCAATAACGATACTATTAGAATCTAATGATATTCATCGAAGTATTACTTGACTATGACAGAAGTAAAGAGTATTATTAAAATAATATAAAAATTCATAAACTTTATATCTTTGATATTAATTTCTTACTTTAAAATCAAAATTGGATGCAACTTCATATTTTTTCAAATCACTTTTATTTTTACTTAATTATCTCATTTTACTCAAAGACTGGGAATACGATTTGAATCTCAGCAGATTGTATTAATTTTGGCAAAATGATTTATTTAAACAGCTATTTAATGGTTTTTTTCTCCTTTTCTTCTATATAACTATTGGCGTGCTATTCTTTCTTTGAATTTATGGTTTATTAATCTACTGTATATTTATATATACTGTCAAATTTCAATGTGCTTTAGGTTTCATTGCATTGGTTTTACTAAGGCTGTTTCCTCTATATCTGTGTCAACCATTCACAAAGAATGATTAATAAAAAACTTTTCCACTATCAAACTAAAAATAAAACACAGTTTTATTAACATATCAGTATTTATGATTATAAATACATATTTCACCTCCCCATTAGAAACATTAACCTGAATTTTATTGTGTAAAGATTACTTATGTTATTCCTATATCATTTATTGATACTTTTATTGCCTTGTTTGGTTATGATCACTTGTATTGTTATTTTATTTTATCACAGAAGCTATTTTTGCAATAAACATTGGGTGAGTATGACTTTATTAATGCTATAGCTTATAATCGTTCATATTTAAATTTAAATTTACAGATAAGTTTTATTTAAAATTGTTTTATCAACGATCTTATCTAAACATTTGACTTTTTAATCATAAAATTATTAATCATTTAGTTTTGTTAATTACATTAGAATCAAATATTTTGTAATAAACTTTAGCCATATCTAACAGTTTTCTTTTCTTATAAGTAATAAAGACTTTATCTTGTTAAATCATTCATTAATTGTTAAGGAGTCTTTTAATTTGTAATCATTATAAATTTTAAACTGATAATAAAGAAAATAAATAAATAAATTTCAAATTATATGAGTCTATGATATGAATGCAATAACATTTCTCAAGGCAGCATCTAATTTAATTTAATTACTTTTGCTACAACTCTTTGATTTATTTCCAGAAATTTATCTACTAGTACTTTAATAAGCTGGGTTTCTCTCATCAATTAAACTTAAATCTAAGAACGTAGTCTAATTCCCATCTTTTTATCCATGATTTAGAGATAAATCATTGAAATATTCATGATTTTTAACTGTAATTAAGTAGTCTTAGTATTGCAATAGACACTATTTAGCCTCTTCAACCCCTTAAATGATGACATGAGATAGCTATTAATCTATTTCTTTGATTTCTTCTTATACTTTGTGATCTGCCAATTTAAATTCTAATCTTTTGAATAAATTGTCTCCCACAGATTTCAGCATAACTTAAGCTAAAATTGGATTTGCTTGTGCGCTATGTTTTATGGCTTTGTTTTTTAAGCGCTTCTAGGCAATACTTTTTAAAGTATAGCCATTTCTTGCAATTATCTCAAGTTCCGTTATTTATTGCTAAAATTCGATTTTCTGATCCTATGTAAATTTCTAGGGAACAGAATCTTTTTCATAAATTAGAT
Source organism: Oxytricha trifallax (assembly GCA_000711775.1). Taxonomy (NCBI): domain Eukaryota; phylum Ciliophora; class Spirotrichea; order Sporadotrichida; family Oxytrichidae; genus Oxytricha; species Oxytricha trifallax. The sequence continues at coordinate 16,253 of ARYC01007160.1, forward strand.
AAACAAGCAAATCTCTTTCAATTAACAACTGCGATTGATTTTTACCGGCATCTTGCAAAATGTAAAATTTTATGAGACAAGGCTGTTGAGAGTATACTTCATCTTAATTGAGAATGTTATAGATAATATTGTATATTAGTCCCGTGTCTTTGACAACTGGCTATTCAAAAGAACTCAAATCGTCAGACATTAAAACAGGCACTTTAAATTGTAATTTTGAGTAGCTGTAATTCATTTTTTAGATTTCAGATATCATCAAGAAGAAATCTTTACTTTCAAAGATTTCATTGTCTTCTAAAGAATGGACCATTTCCTTGTTGTCTAATAAAATTGATTTTGTTAAATTTATCTCATTTTATAGTATAGTTTCAAGATTATCTATGGTTATATCGGGTTAGAATTTAAATTGTAAATTATCAAATCTTAACAATCGTCTTTGCAAGAATTAACTAATTAAAAATTGCTGATAGGTCCTATAAGCAAGAATTAGGTAGAAACATTGCTAACTTTCAATTAGGAAAATTGTTGTATCTTGAAATGGCTTCTCCTGATGTTATAAAAGCTATAAGTAACTATTAAGAGTGAAATGAACATCTGCATTAATATTTATGTCTTTGTTTTCAATTTTAAATAGATATCCCTTATCGAATAGTGATTTTGTGAATTATTCATTAGAAATCTGCTATTAATAAAAAGGTGCATGGTTACCTTAATTTTAATCGATTTAGGATTTATCAAATTTAAAGTTGTAATTCAAAATCAATTCTTAAATTAAGTATTTTGCATATTTTTGCTTTATTCCGCTATTTAAATAGGTTTTAATGTTTTCAAGATGAATTTAAACAAGTCTAAATGAAAAATTGTTTACAAAATATTTATTTTAACATTTATAAATGTTATGAGATATTTTGGTTAAATATTAATATATCGCATGTGGGTCTGCCATTAGAGCTAAAATTGCTTTTTCTTACAAGGGAGGTTCTTACTGATGGGTCATTTGACTACACCTTAAAATAGAGCGGATGATGGTTTTTTTCTTGCATCATGAATCCCTTTGGCTTTTCTAAGGGCATTATACTACCTCTCTCATCTTTAATACTAGGGCTTCTAGAAGCAGGCTCAGGCTCAAGCTAGAAAGATTCATGATCTTCCTCTTTTAAAGCTGGGATTTTATTATGTTTTGAGTTAATATTTGGAATGATCTATTCATTAACCTAAAGTTTGGATTAAGAGCCCTTTCTCTTTTCTTAATTTCTAATTGTCAAATTTTTTAATGATTAAGCTGCTGAATTGACAATCGATTAATAACCAGACTGCTGCTGATTCGTGGTACTTAAAGATAATGAATTTTGCTTAGATTTTGAATTGAGTCTTCCAGGTTTACTCAAATCAATGTTAATGGCCTTAGTTTAAGAAAAATTTTACGTTTAATTTCCTTTAACAGACATACTATAGTTACTCTAACTCGTTAATTTTAAAGCCTGAGAGCTTTATGAACTTAATACAAATCCATTTTACCCCTTTAATTTAGTTTTTGCTTTCATAGCTGCTTTCTAGTTTTAAGCAAGTATAGTTTAAGCAGAGTGAAAACTAACGCTACTTGTGTTACCTTAATTTTTCAAGGAGGTTTTGTTGAATTAAGAATATCTTTAAGTTCTTTAAGTGTCTTATAAAGACTACTGACCACTATTGTCATTCAGAGCATCTGTATTATAATGCTTCATTATTTTGTTGGCATTCTTAGGCGGCAAATTTATGCTAATAGTCTTAGTTTCTTTAGGAATTTTAACACTTTAAGTTGAGTTTAAATTATCAATCAATCTTTATGGTAACTACGCTAGAGGCACTATATGCGCTGCTAATTTGTTACTTTACTAACTTTTTCTGAAATTAAGTTCAGTTTCATTTGCAACTGATTCCTCGCCTACATCAAAAGAATCTTCATCATCATAAGCCTCAAAACTTTACTTAGTTTCCATTTTATTTGTGTTTAGATTTGTCTTTAAAGTAATCTCACCAGTCTGACTCATAGGTCTTTGATACTTATTGCTTAAGTGATTGTTGCTGCTAGTTTACTAACTTCTATCTGAGTCCAAAATGTTTAGTAAGTGATTAGTTGAGAGTTGGTTCTTGTTAATGTCATTGACTTAATTTAGATTCAAGAGCTTTTAAATGTCTATCGTTGGTGAAAGAGAATCTTGTTAGAGCTGCTACTTTTACTTATGCTTTTAATGAATGTGATGAAATTATGTAAATTATTGAAACAGAAAATCATAAATTTAAATTAATTTTCTGTAATCAAATTTATATATAGGCTAATAACAAAGTTTGCTGATAAGAGTATTTTGAGAGTAATAAATGAAAAATAATTCCCTTGAGATTGCAAACTAGTTATCATATCAAAGATTATAAAAAAGAATGCATTAATTATAAAGCCTGATTAACGCTTTATATTTCAAGCTTGGCAATAAATTCTCATATATAATTGTAAGAATATCATGCAACTATAGCATTCAATAAGTTTTCGATATTTATAACTTACCTGAATAAAATATCTTTTTTTAGTATAAATTTATCAAAGTTGCTAACATTCTATATGTCTTAGTTCATTTCAATCAAGTCTCTGATAACATAGTACACTAAACTGTGTTTCAAACACTATTTCTCAATTATCTTATTTTACGAATTTATTTTATTTTGTGAAAATTAAATTTTTATAAATCACCATTAAAATTTTATTTGTTCTTAAATAAAAAATTAATTAAGTTATGCTTTTAATTCAAAAGCGCTTCTTCAATGACAATTTTCTCTTTATTCTTTTGATCTACTAATAATCTGAATTGCCTTTCTATATCAGCTGCTATGGAAACCTAGCTCCCCAATTCTACAAAGTTGCTTGTCAAATTTTAGTTATTTATAACAGGTTAGTTGTTGAAATTAAGGGATTTTCTGATGATATTTTGTATCGTATTTTGAGGTTAGTTACTGCTTCCTCCATTTTTATTGCTATTAGGTTTACACAAAATAAAAATACCAATAAAAATAGGTGTTGGAGTGACATTAGAATTTGAATTATAACCATTAGTGTTGAAACCTGAGCTCTCCAATTACATCTACCCCTGTGTAGTATTATTGCTTTTAGTTCCTCCCCCCCCAAATATATTTAGACTTTTCCTGAGTTCAGCGAATTTTTCATAGTTCCTGTTTATTTCTAGAGAGAGTTTCCTCAGCATAGATAGATCCTCTAACATATTGGTGGATTAATCTTGTTAGTTAGGATCTCCTTGATTGTTTGCAGCAGCTACTATTGAGATTTCACCATTAAATTTAGATTCATCGTTGTTATTGTTATCTTGTGTCTGCTGGTCTTCTTCCTATAAATCATAATTTGATATAGAAAACTTCATAATAATTATATTCTTCCTCTTCAATAATAACTTAATCGTAATCCCCAGAACCTCGCTTAGACCTATGTCTTTAATGACCACTACGATTATTATACATATTCTGCCTTGATAAATTGGAATTAGAAGTTCTCAACTTTTATTGAATTTACTGTTCTAATTGCTAATAACAAAGTTCTATTTTATTCTAAGTATATAGATATTTGAGAGTTAACTTAGCTTTTTAGATCTTCAATCTGAGATTTAATAATACAATTAGTTTTTGAATCATATCACTACCCATCCCAGATGATGGAGTTTTATCTGAAAACTCCTTTAAACTCCCATTTTTATGCTAATTAGCTATTTAGCTTTAAATTTAATTTATTTCATTGAGCATATCTATCTGCACATCACTATTTTCATCTGATAGTTCACAGATGAAATAAGTTTGTACTTTATTCCTCAATCGATCGCTTTTTTAATTTGATTACTACTACTATGTTTAATAATCTGCTGTAAGATATGTGTAATTATGCTGCTTCCTTCTTAAGAACACAAAGCTCACAACCCTATAAAAATTAAAAACTATTTTATATATAATGTCTTGTTTTGTAATGAAAAGTGAAAAAAAGAGAACCAACTTACGCTTCTTTGCAACTTAAAGTTAGTTTTAATGAAGAATTCTTCCTAGTCTAGGAATGATGCTACAGTAATTATTAAGCCTGATTAAAGTAAAAATTATATATAATTTGGCAACTAATTCTGAGAGTCCCTCATCAATTTCATGCAATAATTTTATAATCTTACCTGAAGAGAGACTAGATTTCTTGGGGTTTTATCAAATATTAACATATATTTAAATCAATTACTAAATAAAATCAGTATAAAGTAGTAAGTAACTTGACAACATTATGATTAAATATTGATTATTTTTGTTTGATTTTAATTATAATTTACCTAAATATAATATAAAATAAATATATCATGTACAATTATTACATACAGGACAAACAAATCGATCAATAAGTAGACAAGATACATGAAAATAAGCTCCAAATTAAACTAAAATGTTAGCAATTATAATTTTTTATTTAATTACCTGTTAGAAAGATGAGAAGAGCTTGCATCAAAGTAAACTTATTATAAATATTGTATTATAAAGAATAATAATAATAATACTTAAAAACACGAAGTTATAATTAAATATAGTTTACAAAGACAGAGTGTTTTAATTTATAGAATAGGTAAGTAAAATAATTCTTAAACCATGATTATTTAATTTTATTGTGATTTTTTATATAGAAAGATTCTGACTTTAAAAACGCTGTTTTACTTATAAACTGATTCTTAATATTTATAGAGCATAAGAAATCCCAGAACAATTTAAGACGAATACCTATAGAAATACAAATCTTTAGATCTCAATAATAATAATCATTCCACTAATCAAAGCAACTAATCTTCCCTAAATATGACTAGATTTTCTCATACTTTCATAAATTTCAATAAATAGCCTTATTAGAATAAAGATTAAAATATTAACACAAGATACAAGGAGAAATCATACAATAATAAATCTACCAATTAAAACGACTAATCTAAAGATGAGAGTATCAAACATATGAAAATAAGTTTAAACAATTAAAGTAATACTATATTCATTAAAGAAGAGGATTAGTAGCAGAGTAATGAAAAATAAGTGCTAAGTTAAGTTATTAGCAATTTATGCAAGATTAAAAGTAACTCTTAAAGATCAAGGGTAACATCTGAATTTTATGAATGTTACATTACTTATTAACTAATATTTTTAGATGTCAAAGTAATACATAGATAGATACAGGACTTCACACTATGTTGATAGCAGTCCTCAATAAAATTAGATTGACGCTTTTTATCTCAAATTAAGAGAAAGAGAGAAGGAAAAAGAAGTCAATGGACCAATTAGATTTAAAACATAAATATTGCCTAAAATTTATTATGTTTCTATTATAAGACTCACAGCAGCTTGGAAAGAGTATATACTAATTTACAATTTAGATAAAGCCTAGATTCATCTATTTATACTGATAAAGCTGTTTAAGAGAAAGCTCTACCTAAAACTAAACCCCAAAACCCCTACGAAGACGAACCTAACATATGTATTACTACTTAGATAAAGCCTATTAGAAAGGTCAATACTTCTATTGAGCAAACTTTAAGAAAGAGTTCCTCTAAGGAATATTAAAAATCTTCTTCGCAATTTAGATAGTCAGTCGATACATTTAATAGAGTTCAGTCTTCTTTGAATAAATCTATTCAGCAACCTATAAATCCCGCTGAGTAAGCTCAGCATTTTAAACATTCTATATTTCCTGATATGCATCTCCCTAAAGCTCATTGGAGAGGTGCCTAGCATTTACTCACTCAGCAGCATAAAAACAGCAAAAATATTAAAAACTCAAATGGTTCAATGTACTTAACCTCATCCGAATGTGATGAAAGACTCACAAAATTGCGAACAAGCTTTGGCAATATAAGTACTTTAAAATCTTAGAAAATAGGTTAGAATGGAACTGCAAGCTCTTTTAATTAGGCATTATAAACTTAGAGCTAGATGCGAATGATAGATAGTAAAACTGGAGAGTATTAAACAATCAGTGTTCCTAGAGCAGTAGAATTACTAAGAGATCCCAAGCTAAAGCCCTTGAAACGTAAAGATAAGCACCCTAATGATACCTCATCGTCTAGTGACTTTGAAGATAACAGTATATTAGATATGGTTGATATTGAAAATGAACAAGACTTAGTTGATTAAGATTAAGCCAATACATAAACCTTTTAAAAAGAGAGTAAAGACTTGAAAGAAAATCACATCGATAGTCAGTAACGATTAGCAGATATTACAAAAGAGGTGCTATTGGCTTCAAATTTTATTAGGAAAAAGAGAGTGGATCTTAATAGAGAACTCTTTGATAGATATTAAGTCATTAGATCTAATTAGAAATCTCAACTTAATAAATCTGTTTTATGATTCTAAATTTATCAATTAACTTAATCATTCAATTTATTATTTCCTTTTAATATGATTTATTTTAGCTAAATCTATTAATGAGATTAATTTTAAAATTTCTTCTATATTTAATTCATAAAGCATATTTATTCTTGTTTCCTAAAGCATTTAGCTATGCTTGAATACCTTTCTTTGTTCTCGCTTGTCCTAATGGAGCTGTCGCACCACGATTGTTTAGGACTGTCCCATATTACTAAGGTAAGAACTAAGAGCTCCCATAAGCTCCTTTAGAAAGGTTAATGTTCAAATTGAGATTTTAAATGTTGTTTTAGATACTCATCCCAGGGATACTTATATATAAAAATCTACATTACTTATAAAATTTGTAATAAAAATACTGGCTTGTGGGAGAGAATTGGAGTTAAGAATAGCTGAGTCAATGCCAGATCCGACTCCCATCGCACCGCTACCAAACCCATAGTTTTGCAAAGAATTCATATTTGCCCTGTTAACGTTTAATCTGCTTCCTCCTACAGAAGTCTATGATCTGCCTTGCATAGTGGAAGCTGAAGCAATATTGTTATTCAAACCAATGGGAACTCCTGAATCTGTAGTAAATCTCACATTACCACCCATACTATTCATTCCTGCAGTGTTCTATAGCAAATTAAGAATAGAAGAAAAACAAAATATTTATTGTATCTTGACTATGCAGTACTCTAAGATGACATATTTGTAGCTGGGAAAAGCTTCTCATATAAAAATAGCAAGACATTTTCATTTGACATGAGTAATTCAATGACTTTTCTCTTGTCTGTAGCTGTATATTAGTCAAGCTTTGCATTATGAATATTTTACTCTTCTTAATATGCTTGTGTGCCTGTCTTAGTCATTTATAAGAATTATTATAATTTCATAGCTTAAAAGGATTGTGCTAATTGTAAAATTTTAAGTCATAGATGCAGTTGAAGTTGATCTCTTAAGGTTTTTCTTGGTTGTACTGTAACCAGCTGTGGTGATACTTTTTCTCTTAACGATATCTTTCCTCACTTCCTCGATACACTGCAAGAAAAATTCTTCCAATTCATTTCTTTACATCATAAAATTCACTTTTTCTGCTCTTAATGATCTTGCGTTTTTCTTCTCTGAATCAATTTGATTTTTCAAGTGTCTGATTGTCTCTGCATACAGTAAAATTATTTGTTATAAAAAAATTGAATACCATGTTTCATATTTATCATATTTGTTAATACTTAATCTCTCTATCTTTCAGTTCAGCATTTTCTTGAACAATTTTCCTATATTCCTCAATAGAGACCATACCATTTACTGCTTATCCATTTCCGTTCTCAATAGCTCTTAATTAATCACTTTTGAGGGTCTGGCCCTTGCTTGTGTTGATAGTATTTCCCAATTAATTTTACTATTGCTGAGTCTTAGTGAATCGGTAGTCACTGGGCTTAATGTTTTCTGCCATTTAATCAAACTCTTGTAAGTAAAGAAATAATATACATACCTGTTAAGGATTTAATTTTCATTAATTATAGATATAGTAATTGAAGGTTTATCTTTCATCGAGTTCATCATCCATGCCCAAATTCATAGTATTAGCTTCTCCGACCCCACTATCTCTCAACTTGAAATAGTTATCAACTAAATCACCAACAGGGTCTTACAAAGCCTCCTCTGGTTTCTGTCTTATAGCTTCATTAATCTAAGACTTTAGTTTCTGAGTTTATGTTTGCATAAGAAATTTATTTTATTAAACTGAAGGGAAAATTGTTTAAATTAGAATAATTAATTCTATTAAAACTGAGTTGATTGACCATTAGCTGATTTCTTATTGTGGTAGTCTTCTTAAATGGCCAAAGGTTGTTGATACTGCAATTTCATAGAATTGAAGACTGATGGACCACCAGTAATGGCCATATTGTCTCCATTCATCAATCACATAATGGCATATAGAATAAGTAATACATAGATACTAACTAAAAATGTGTAATGAAGTTTTGTACTTCTCAAGTTCCATTAACAAGGCCTTATTTACTTTCTTAGCGTTGAAAAGCTGTTCCTAGAAGAAATCTCTATCTTCCTCTATATTTTCGAGTGTAGCTTTCAATTTATTCAGAATGCGTTTGTGATCTTTGCACATTTTGTCAAGTTTTAAGGCTTCTCTTCTAAACCAGTCTCTCTCTTTTTCTAATTTAATATTTGATATAGTTATATCATTCATTTCAATTAATAGTCAATTATTTTAAAACAATATATACAAAAAAAAGTAGATTAAAATTGATATATCTAAGTTGATGAGTCTAGCTTCTTATTTAGCTTTATGTCTCTCAGAACTAGCTTTTTCCTTGAGCTCTCTCATTTCCTTCATAATTGCATACATCTTGTTTTTAAAAGCCACGAAGAAATCGTTTTCATGATCCTTAATAACCTCTGATATCTTAGTTCCTAAGTCCTATATAAATATAAAAGTAAGTTAAAAGGTCCTTAAAAAAATTAGAAATTTGTTTATTAGAAGATGGTTAGAAAAGAATAAAATAAGAATCGTTTCAATAAATCTGCAAGGCATATATATTGATAAAAATGAGATATCGATTGGAAAATTAAACTTACTGTAACTAATTCATTAAGTTTGGCATGAGTTTAGTTTATCTCTGCTGCTTTAGGTAATCCCTCATCGATTTTTTTAGGTCCCTTTTCTACTATGTTCACACCAGTAAGGAAAGCTGAAGTCTCCAAATAAAACGTCTTTTTATCTTCTAAAATAAAATATGTTAAGTTTTAGAAGCATGAATGAGTAAATATTGCTTGTAAATTTATTAATAATTTCAAATATCAAAGAAAAACATACTTAGGTTAACCGTAGTTGAAGGTCCTTAAGAGCCAGCTAAATCATTAGGATCTAGATGACCACCAGTTTTATGAGCTGATTCAGTAACACCGTCCATTTTTAATTTATTTTTCTTGGAAAATTTAATTTAATTATAAGTTAAATTAAGTTAAAACAAGTCATAAAAATTTAATTTATTAAGTTTAATTATCACTTCAAACAAACAATTTTAATTAAAGAATTTTCATACTACATTATCAAAGAACTCAAAATTCATATATAAAGTTTTGTGATTCTCAATTAAATGAATGATCGTAAGCTTGGTTGGCTTCCAATATCTAGTGAGCTTAATTATTCACAACATTATTATTCGCTCTCAGCTAGCATGAATCAGAGCTTTGGTCAATGAATTGTTATGGGGGTGGAGAATTAATTATAAGATTTGAGGTTTACATTTACTCAGTGATAAGTTTAATGATCTTTTGCTGAACTCTATCATTCAAATCTAATATAAAATGGAGATTAAAATCACATATAAATGACTTACTTTTGTCTTTAAAGAAGTTTTAAATCACTTCCTGAGGTTTATCCCCTTCAAAAATATTAATTTTAAAGTTTTACCCTTCAAGCTCGATTGCAATTACATACTAAGGTTCTTATTAGTCATCTTCGTTGTTTAATGTAGAAGAATGATTGATATATTAATTAGTGAAAGTATTGTTTATGCTTGAGATATTGCTCTATTGATTGAAAAATGCTTAATCAGGATTACGTTCTCTATCTCTTTTCTCAGCTTCTTTTGGAAACTTCTTTACTAAGAATTAAAGCCACTTTAATTATTTAAATAGCCAGAGAAATTCTAGGGTTCTTAATCATGTTAGCTTTGCTTAAAATTGCTCTACTCATTTTTTATTGTGCTTTTCTTCTAATTTAGATTCTATGTTGTTTGGTATGTTTTTATGCCTGTCTTGCTATAGTGAGAGTTGCTGCTATTAGAAACTTATCTGCTTTACTTTGAAGACACTCCTTATCTCAATCTCTATGAAATGCTACCATTCTAACCACTTCTGTTTGGTTAAAAAGTTAATTCCTTAAGACTTTTCTCATAGTCAATTTACTCAGTAGTCTTGTCAGTTCGAACTATCTTTTTAGATTTGTATTCATTATGCAGTTCCACAAATTTGCTAGATTAAGTTCCGTTTTCATCAAATCGTTTCTAGGATTGAGATTAAGCTAATTTCTTAGTATTATCAGAAATTAAAGGCTTGAATGAGCATTCACTAAGATTAGGATCTACTTTCTTTTTCAGCATAATTTCCTTCTTATTTTGGATATGCTAACCTTTTTATATGAGAATATCGAAGTGCCTTGAATTATTCAAAGTTGAAGTATTGTGATTTCCTCCCTTGAGTTTTTTCAAGACTTTATCAGCTAACTTGACAGTCTTATAGCAAATTAAAAAATTAAAAGTTAAATTTTATTATTTATAGTGTTAATTGTGGGTTTGAATGTAGGTTAAACAATCTCTGGTGAAGCTGATCTTCGTCTCCTCATTTATTCAAACTCTTTTCTGTTATAGTAAAGCGGTAAGAAGAATTTATGAATCATTTTTACTTGATCCTATGTAAATTACATTTCTCCTTTTCTAACATACTCTTAACTTTATTGCTAAAGCATAGTTTACAAAGCTTGACATTCTTTTCTATTTATAACATGAGATAAATTCAAGTTTTGTCCACTCATGTAGTCATCATTATGATTTATTTACTCGTTCGAATCTTAAATCATTTTCTTAATTGATACTTCATGAATAACATGGGAACTCATAGTGGAATCATTAAGTTAAATATCCTAAGCAGAATATATATTCATGATTGAAAGCACTATGGCAAAGAGATTTTTCTGAAAGTTTTTACTCTATTAAAGCATATCAAAGATTTATGACTCTTCAATTAGTTATTTAGCATGGTATCTGCTGGAATCATTTAACTAAACAAATCCCAATTAAGCAAAGAAGTCTAGATACTCTTCAATATTTACAAATTTGAAATCATTTTCTTAAAGTACTCTCTCAAATTCCTTTTTATATCCATCAATGATATATTTATCTGATTTTTTCTAACTTATAAACTCTGGTTAATGAGTTCTCAAATAACTGTTGCTTTTCTCTAAGTTTACTCTCTGGCGATCCATTGCATCCTTATACAAAATATTACCCACACTATCATTACGCTTTAAATCATGAGATTTTTTGTTAATCTATGGCATAAAACTACTATCGTTAAATATCTAGCTCTAATTGAATTATGTAATTTAAGATTGAGAATCCCTTAAATTGCTCTAAGAGTAGGATTATTGCAAGTATTAATTTTGTTTTCCTTAAGATTTTAATTCAATGTAGTGTTTTAACTCCTGCATCTAATGAGTCTTTTTTAACAATTTATCTTTTCCGAGATCATAGAGATTTTATGAAACATCTAGAGGTGTGGGTGACTATCTATATCTATCAATATTCCTAACCATTTTTGAGCTACCTCTGCTTATGTGAGTCGAATTAATTTTCTCAAGGTCTAATTTTTCCTCTTGGTTTAGTTTTTCATGAATTTTTCGCTACTTTGTTAGTTCATAAGACTCTTGATCTCGTAGGTATTAATCAATATCTCTCATTGGGGAATTAGATTTATTTGTTCTAGGTTGAAATTAGCAAGAATTAAATTCAGCAATTGAGTCAAACTTCTATAAAATCTCCTTCTTTAGTTTGTAAGTTTAACCTTTCTCAATTAATCTTTGACTACAGGATTTATTCAATGTTTTAAGCATTTATTTCTGCTTGGTGTCTTCTTGATTTATGAAATACTCTTTTAATCTCAAAGAATCATTTTGACTCTATTTTACTTACTAATGAGTTTTGTAGTTATCGGAGATAGTTGGGGATTTCTATCTAGCTTTCATAAGATGAGTGAACATTTTTGAGTAAACTTTATCTTTCAAATTATCTTTTGGACTTTAGTTTTGAGAATTTCCAGCTGAAGTGTTCAAGATATTTTAAGTTTTCTACATAATTCTTTGATAAGTTCTATTCTGGGTATTATTTTAAGTATTTCTAGCTGTTTACTGTTAGTTAGTAGTTGAATTTATCATGTTAAATGCAGCTGTAGATCCAAGTTTTTTACTTTAGAGCTATTTACTATTGAGAGTATTGTTGAAGCTATTTACATCACTGCTCTGATCGTCTTGCACATACCTCATGTTCTCTTTTGACCTTGATGTTTAAAGTTTTTGTTTTAGGTTGAAATTTTTAATTGGCTCTCCATATTCCACTTTTTAGGTCTCATCTAAAATACTGTTTTTATATTGCTTCTTCAAACTGCTGTTTCTATCAATTGTGTTTTGTAGTTTGTTATTTGAATAAAAAATAAAAAAAATAAAGCATTAATCAAATTAGAGTACTTTATTATAAAGATACATATTTGTGGGTTTAGTTATTTGATTGTCTGTTTTTAGTTGTTGTTTCCAACTCAGCATCTATAACTGATTCCTTGAAGCAATCTTTCTACAATCCTTCAATATTTCCATAGTTTGTAGGTGATTTCTATGTCATTGCACTTTGCACTCTATTCGTAAATGTATTCTATATCTAATTCTATAAATTTCCACTCATATTGGATTTGTTATCAAAGCACATCTTAGACTTTGAAGCATGTGAATTTTGATAATTTTACATATTTTAATGCTATATTTTCATACTCTGATTTTGGTCTTATTAAGCTTATGAAACATTTTGCTAGGAATTTTAGTTTTATCTCTCTTTTTTTGTAATTTAAGTAAAGTTGCGTTAATCCAAGATTTAAGAAGATTGGTTTTGTGAGATTGAGATTTATCTTACGCTTTCATCTACATCATTCATTTCAATATCAAATTCATCATCTGACAAATCATTCTTTAAATTAATATACAAAAAAAGGCTTAAAAATAATTAATAAAATAATAAAAAATTCAAAATAAATTATTATTCTTTATGTTCTTAGAGATCATTCTATTTTAATTAAAAAAATATAACATTTCTATTTTAATTAAAATTAAGCCAAATAAATTGATTTTTATACAATTTTCAGCTTGTAATTTCCTTTTATGATTATGATTGCTTGAATTTGTTTCCTATTGCTAAATTTAAGCATTTATAATATATTATTCATATACAAATATATTTGATTTGGATATTAATATATAATGGCTAAATTAACTGTAAATACAAAAATGCCTCAATAGTCTTTTTTTAATTTAATCGCAGTTTGGTTCAATAAAATTAAATAATTTGTTCTATTTTTAATTTATAAATTAGTTTTTTCGCTCTCTTGATAAAATTAAAATAACTAGTTATGAGGGCTAACTCAAAATTACCAACCTCTTTTTTTTTAAAAAAAGGTCTTTAAATTATCTAAAGCGAAATCTCAACTATAATTGCAGGATCTATCATAAAATTTATATATTTTATTTTGAGTGATTTAGGATAAAGTATATAATAATTTAATAATTAAATTTTAAAATATTTGATAATTCTTTTTTCAATATAATTTACATTATATCTTAAATATAAATAAATAATACTTATATTTTATGATTAATGCGTCAGTATTTTCTTTTTATTATTTCTAAATTATTCTTTGAAATTTAATTGAAATTGCTATTATCAATTTTAAGTAACTAAATGAAAAAATAAAATCGTCAATTTTTTAAAAAAATCAATAATTTTATTGATTTTTTGTTAATTATATAAATTAACTCATTTAAAATAAATTTTGCTTAAAATTTAAATATAAACCTCACTTAAAAAGATAATTTACAAATTAAATTTTTTATTTAAGAGTATTGATTTTAATTTTATATGTTTTAGTTCATATTTTGAGCAGTCAACGGTCTTTTCATCATCATTGATTAATTTAACAATTTTAATTTATATATTAATATTCAACTAAATTATAATCATATTTACAATTATAAATTATTGATATGATTTTACAAAAAATTTAGTTTTTTAATTAAATGATAGATAAATCAACTTAGTATCCTTATTATATATAATCGAAACCTATAAAAATAATATAAATTAAATACTAATAATTTTAAATTTAAATTGACATTTAAAAATAGAATTATATCATATATTTTTACATAAAAAGTTATTTCTAATATAAAAAATATATGTTTATACGTTTTGAATAGCCAAAATAAGTATCAGTAGTAAAATGATGTCTCCAAATAAAAAATCATAAAACCAATAAATCTCTTAAAATCAGGAATAATGTTTAATTGAGAAGGAAAAGGCACCTGCAATTAAAAAAGTCATACCAATCTAACTTAAGCAACAAGCTCTTTAATGTACATTATTCTTTTCTTAATATTTGTAAAAATAAATTTAATATAATAATCACTGCACAGTTATATATTTGTCAAATTATAAAACCCCATAGATCAATTAAGACATGAGAATTGGGGTTAAGAACAATTAAATTAATAATTAATTATTATTGGCGTATAATTATAATGTTTGGGCTAATTATTAAAACTATTGGCTCGATTAATTGTCCTTATAAATTAATCCAATCAGGATGTGTTAATTTGTATTTAGCCTAATTATTTATATTATTAGCCAATTATAATTAATTTTTAATCTAATTGTTCTTAACTCCTATCCTCGCATCTAATTGATCTATTGGGTTTTATCATAAAAAGTTTGTTTAAACTATTATATAAATGATTAAAATTGGGTTTATTAAGGTTTTTCCCATTAAAATATTTATGAATATTTGATATAGATGCAAATTTTTTATAAGACTTAAAACCAAACCCAGACTACAATCTTTTCCGAGGAGTAATAAATCCAGCTGAGTTTTTCCGCCCAATTAACCAATTTAACAAAATAAAAGCCAAACATGATAATTTCACATTTAAATAAAATCAGACCACGATTGATTAATAATTGAGTGATTAAGTATCATTTAATGCTTATTATATTGCCAAAAAGCCCTTGAGATTCTAAATTATAAAATGTAAATTACTCTAACTTTTATATTAAAAGATATAACTCTAATAATTAAAGAGATATTAGTAGGTTACTGCTGTAAATTATTAAAACAAGCGACAATATTATAGCAAAGGCCTTTAGCCTCAAAATTAATTGAAGAGTGATTATATGGTAAAATTATTGAAAAATTCCAGCAAACCTCTTAAGCCATTACCACAACCATTAGATAAATCATATTTTGATGATTCTAATGAACATGTTAAGACCATGAGAGATTTGCTGTAAGAAAGAATTATAAAACATATAGATCTGCTAGGTCCTATATTAGCATAAAAAAATCAAAATTCCTAAAATTTAAACTCTGATAATTTAAATCAAAGCAGCTCATCTATATAAGAGGAGGAAGATTTAAATTAATAATACCAGAACGATTTGATAAGGTTGAAGGAAAGGCATAAATAAAATTATTTAAATGAAATTCGATTTTATTTAGTTTGATAAAGATCCTTAAGAAGAAAATATTTTAGGGAGTTTCTGATTAAAAACGATTTATATTAAACATTATAGATACAAAATTATGAAAAAGTTCATAATTAAATACCAATTATGAAATAGTTTCTCGATTATAATATCTCAAACTCTTTCATGCTCATTTTTCACTTTTAAAGACTGAATAGTACTATTATTTTCTAATTTACTTAAGTTATGAAAAATTTCAAATTCTCTTTAATTTTATTATATGTAATATAATTGCCAGATAACTATCTTACAACTATCTTTCTAAAAAAACGCAATTCTTAAATCATTATTTTTACTATAATTTCACAAGCAAAAATATCACTATGTATATATGAATAGGCTTTGAAACTCCATCCCCCTTATTTTTTATAAAAATTTAAAGCAAACTAATGATAAACCATCTCTAAACTAAGTCTCCTAATTTTATAGAAATTATCAACAGATTGATCATAATGTAGCTTTCGAAGATTTTATAGTGATCGATGATCCAAAGTAAAGCCAAATTAATTAATATATTCCAATTAATCCCATAATTTTTAATATAAGTTATAAAGCCAAATACAGGATTATTGGAAAAAGTACTATGAAAATAGCGATTCAAGTGATTAATCTCCAAGCGAGAAATATTAACAATAGCAAATATATAGGAGAAATAAGGAAAAGATGCAATAAAACGAAGATAGCTTGGAAAACGATTTATTAATGTTGAAGTATAATAACATAAATTAATCTAGAAAGCAGCACACCAATCATTAAAACCCAATCAATTAAATTTATAATCACTCACATTCTATGCTAATTTGATTAAAAATTATATATAAAATAATTAGCAAATTGTCAAAAAAATTAAGATAAAAAACTAAAAAGAATTAACAAAAAATTATAACGCATTAAATATAAACTTTGTAAAGCCAAAAATAGCAAAAAAATGAAAGTCATTTTATTTATAAATAAAAAATATGATAAAATTTTTCTTGAATTTTGAAAATCAATTATAACAGCTAAAAATAATTTTAATCAAACTTAAATAGTAATTAGTAGCGACAAGCACAAATCATAATTAATGATCAAAATAAAATTAAATCTTATAATTACATTAAAATCCAATAAACTAAATTTAAAAGATTCTTAAGATTAAGAAGAGAAAAAATGCCTTAGAATCCAATAAGCATAATATGGAATCTATACGATTTCCCTGTAATAAATGATTATAATCTTTTTCAAGCTTTCAAGAAAATACATTTATAATCAAATTTCACATTAATTGAAATTATTTCTGTGTATCGAATTATATAAAAAGTATAAAAAGAAAGAAAGAGAGACATGAAGCGAAGTTTAAAATTAGAAAATTATGAAAATAGAGTTTAATAGAAGGAAATTTAGCAAAATAGGTAATAAGGACCAATATTTATAAATAACGATATGAAATATCAAACGACTTTGTCTTAATTACCAACAGCTACGTCCTCTTTCAATCATTATAATAAAATCTATAAATTATATTGAGAATTTTAAGTAAATTAATATAAATTTTTCAATCCACCTTCATTTTCAATATAAAAGTTTGAAGATTAATAAAATAGACCACATGGGCTAGTACTTGCAAATACTATAAAATTTCAAACTTCTGTGAGATAGAACGAATAAGAAAACAACAATATTCTCTCTCATAATTATGCATTTAGTGAATGTTTTGATATTAGGCAGTAGAACAATCAAGCGGCAAAGAGATAAAAAGGGAGTCCTAAGAAGGAGAGATCTAATGGTGGTAAGATTTATAAGTTTTAATGGCTAAATAATTAATATTTTATATAAGTAAATACGATTGTATATAAATATGGTTCAGATGACTACAGCAAGCGAAAGGTGGGAAGACCATTTAAAGGCAAAGTTGACGAGCAGGGGAAAGAGCCAAATGTACCTGAGAGACGATCAGTTTTAAGAGCTTTCAAAAAGTTCTATGCTAAGTCATTTATAATAATTTACATGGTTTATTCTCTTTATTATTAATATAAGAATTATTCAGAATTTAAGCTAAGAAAGAATACGATAAAGTGAGCGATGAAAGGAAGGATAATTTCATGCAATAAGCAAAAATATTTTTATATAAGGTGTATTACATTTATCTTGTAATAATTATTTGACTTTGTAAGAAAATAGGAAACTCAAATTATTTAAATTTAAGCAACACATAATTTAACAAATGAGGAAATTTTAGAGATATATAATTACATGAACAAGTGCAAGCAGACATAGAGCGCGGACCACTATAAAAAGAAAAAGGATTTCTAAGTTGTATCAGAAGAATTAATAGCAAATGTTGCAAAAAATGAGATTCTTACTCCAGCTTCTGCCTAAATGCTTGAACGGATAAAAACTTTCACTCCTTAACAAAACACTGTTGTATATTTCATTTAATGTGGTTGTATTATATTGCGACAGAATAGCTTTAAAATCGAAATAGTTAGGCATATATTTCGATTTACTTTTATGATTTCTATAAAACACAGAGGAAGAGGAGCCTAAGAAACTACTAAACCCCAAAACCCCAAAACCCCATAGAGTTAAAATAAGTCATAATTAGAGAATTTGATAAATTGATACAGATTTACTAGAATATTATTTTTTAAAATTTATGAGATTGTATAAATTTTAGATAGATATTATAGCTAACATTCAGAATTTTGAATAAGTATAGCACTATTAATATATTTAGATCTTTTAAAAATGTTTGACTTAAAATCTATAATGAGAAATTTCAATAAACAACCAAATAATTGTGCAGATGATCCTATAGATAAGTATAATTCTAATAAATATGTTTTGATGATTATCGTTTACAAATCATGGGTAAGTTTGACCTATAGGCGATAGAGACAATTATATACTCGTTAATAAAACAATTATTTATTTAACAAAAACTCTAACAAACTCTAACAAAAATTGATTTCTTACTAAAATAATGCTCAATATTTCGTCTATATTTTTCTATTAGATATTCAATTAATTATCCAAGCAAAAACTTTATCGAATTCTCTTCTTTTAAGATAGCGAAACTTTAAATATTCTAAAGTAAATGTTTATTTAACTAATAATTATATTTATTGTAATTTTAACACCTCACAAACAAAATTAATGTAAGAATTCTAAAGTCACTAAGATAACATACTCTTTAAGTAAAAAATATTTTTCTAAGTTTATATGCATTTTTATAAACTTCTCAAATTAGCTCGAAGAGTATTTTAGAGCATTATTTTTTCTTAATTTATTTAAAAATTATAGTTTTTATTTTTATGATAATTGTTCTGTAAAATTAAATATAGCTAAAGTTTTATTTCTATAAAGCTAGTAATTTCTTTAATAAATTGTTTTAATTTTAAAGCTTAATTCTACTAATAAATTACAGATTAAAAAATTATCCAAATTAACAAAATTATTATTATATATGATCATAAACTAACTATAACAAATAAATGAAATCATTTAAACCTAAAACAAAATATATTTATCCAAATTGTTATACTATAAAAAAGATTAATTTTAGGTAGAAATTATATCTCTTAAGTTTAAATAAGAAAAAATCTACATGAATTTTGTTTAATTTTTTAGTTTATTCTCAAATATTATCATCATTTTGTTTAATTATTTTAATACTTTTTTCTATGATAAATTTATAAGTCAAACTATCGTTTAGGCATATTTTGAAAATTTAATCTAAAAGTTAAGAAAGGTAAACTTTGTCACTTAACTTGTTATTTAGGGCCGATATGAAATTTTTTAAGAAAATTTGTACATTTAACTATGGTGAAAATTTAACCATCTACTGGTTAAAAAATCACCTTTTTTAATAATCATAAAAAAATCTGAAAAATTTAACACAATTAAATGAAAGATTTTTGTACATTGTGAACTAGAATGTTCCAACAGTGAACTCGAAGGAGAAATACATATGAAATTTTAAATATATCTCTTTAACGTTTCTTTATTATATATTTATATTGATTAGTTGGAAGTTTACATAAAAATGATTTATTAAATAAGATGATAATACTTGTTAGACTTTGTTAGAGTTTAATGACATCAAAAAAAATTAGTTTTAATTTCTTAAAGTATAAAATATTAGTTTAATACATTAATTTGTTATATTTTGTTAGACTTTGTTAGAGTTTGTTAAAGTTTAATCTTAATTTATAATTTTAATTAAATTTAACAAACAGTGCTATTTTAAAATAATAGTAATTATGAATTAAACCTTATAACAAATAAAAGATAGCATGGAGAATATAAATTAACAAAAATCAAACTAAACTTGGAAAATATACTATTTAAACTAAAATCAAATGCCAAGGGCAAGAATTTGATATAAATGAAAGATTTCTTGAGTTAGACTTTTACATAATGATAATCTTAATGATGAGTATAACAACTCTAAATTTAGCAGGATTGATTTGTCTTGATAAATTTGCAATTGAATATTATATGTTGAAAACTCTAACAAACTCTCACGTCATGGAGTTTAGTACCTAGTGGCAGATGCAAGTAGCTCTAAGTCTACGACCCTCTGATTGGCGACCCATGCTACCGCTATAACAAAGCAGTGAAGGAGAAATTCTTCAAAAATCCATTCTTGTCCTATCTGTATTTGTTCTTTGTCTATCAAAACGGCGCAATATTTGTGGAGAAACAGCAAAGTAGAACTGAAGTTCAAGAGTCTATTAAACACGCCATTCTAATTTTAAGTTATAAGTATAAGCAATTAAAAGTTTTTCGTGAAAATGAAATGATACTATTAAAATATGATGAAAATAATTTAAAGTGATTCTGAATGAAATTATTTGGGAATTTTCAAAATTGGCTCTAAAAACTTTAGAGAGGAATTAAGATATACATCCTGGCTTCCATGAGAATGCCTTATAAATTTTCGGAGAAATCTAGGAAAATTTTGACACATGAAAAAAGTTCTTCAGTTATAGGTTTATAATAAAATTGGTCATTATACTTTGGTTGCAATTTAGAATGATTAGAGGCCACAATTTTAAAATTAATAAATTAAATTTGATTGGTATATTTTTGGCATCACTCATGCCTGAAATTTAATTTTGATTTAAGTTGAAATATTATGAAAAATGATAACTTGCACTTATTT
Source organism: Oxytricha trifallax (assembly GCA_000711775.1). Classification (NCBI taxonomy): domain Eukaryota; phylum Ciliophora; class Spirotrichea; order Sporadotrichida; family Oxytrichidae; genus Oxytricha; species Oxytricha trifallax. Next base: position 37,157 of record ARYC01007160.1, read on the forward strand.
ATACACAGTTTATTTCTTATAGTTTATTTTGCAATGCCCACTCCTCGAATATACTAGGTGATTTTTATTGAATTTTCTCATAGATTCTCTTCCAATGCTTAATTAAGTGCTTCGTTAAGTTTCTATGTGCTCATAACCAGCTTTTATATGGCAGCATCGCTTTATTTGATTAAATCATCGAATTTCCTTAGATTTATTTCTCTGTCCTCGCTCGCCATCTATATTTTCTATTTTTCTCTCTCTAGTTTCTGAATTTCTTCGTCGTATTGAGTGATGGTCATGCGGTCACGCATTAAAGTAGTTGCAATTTCATCTCTGCGCTTCTTTAATTCGAGAACTTTTATCTTCAGGGTGTTTACGGTGTCGTAGTCACTTTGCATTATAGACAAAATGGTTTATATTAAGAGATTTAATGTTTAAATTATAATATCAAGTTTGAATTTTTATAAAATATATTGTACAGAAAAGTAAAATAATCATTTATTTATCTTTGAATTTAAAAATGGAAAAAAGACATGATGTAATCTAAAAAATAATAGATTATGAAATATGATTATTTTAGTGCAGTAATGAAATTATAATTTTTAAATGATTTATCATAAATATTTTAATTTAACTAAATGTAGCAAGAAATTGACTCAGATTAATAGTAAAATTAAGTATAAAAACCCTAAAAACCAAAGCTAATTGAAATATAAAAATACCTAAACTGCTACTATACTGAGTAGACAATAAATACTGCTTCATAAGCAAAGCTGAATCTCTATCATCCAGCCTTAATTAATCATATAGGAGAGGGGCTTATATTGATTTCTGCTCCATCGCAAAACTTTGAGAAAAATTAAGAAAATCTTAAATCAGAACTTGCTGAGGGATATACTTTGAACAAACTTAATCAAGAAAATAAAGGTGATCTCTATAACATAAGTTAAATAGAATGGTCTCAGGATTAAGAAAAGGATGAGAATAATCCGCATATTGAAAGATCACAATATTAAAGATCTGTGGTTATTAATGAAAGATTGTACATATTTTCTACTGCCTCAAAGATTTCTCCTGTTAAAGTATTCGACTTTAATATGAAAAGAATGTTCCCAATTGCATTCCCAAAGTTTGGGCCTTCAATCACCAGGATAAACTACTCAATAGCAAATTTTAAGCATAAAGTCTATCTATATGGAGGTTTGGATGATTAAGCAAAAATTATTGAGACTATGGATGAGTTTGATGCCTCAACTTATAAGTTCACCTAAGTAAAGTACAGACTAGACTTTAAGCCTAAAGGTAGATAAGCTCATTGTGCAGTTGTAATAGATTAGTACAATATGTTCATTATTGGAGGTACCTACAATAACAATTTCATTGACCCTCAACCTATCCCAGCAGATGAGATGATTCTAAACTTTGACATGGACGCATCGACATTCTAACAAATATCTATTAAACCTTTGGAGTAATCTGATCCTCTTCCTAATAATCTTGTGAATCATTCATGTTTCAGGCTAGATCCAATACATATTGGAATTTTGTGGTATGACTATGAAGCTCAAGCAAATTTAGATCTTCCCAAGAGAAGAATTATGAAAGCCACGATTTATGACATTGCCAAATATTCTTGGAAAGATATTAACCTTATTGGTTAAGACTTTCCTACTTTCAGATTCGGTCATGCCTTACTTCCATTTTATAATGAGTAGAGACTTCTAGATAAAGTTTTGATAGTTGGAGGTGTCGATCAAACATATCCAAGTAAGGCAAGCGATGACGTGTCTATATAAGAATTAAACTTTAAGATTTCTCATAAGTTTGAATAAAGTGGTGGATCCCTAGCTGTATAGTCAAATAAAACTTCTTCCAAATAATTTAGCGAGGATTCCTTAATCAATGATTAAATTAGCAATTTAGAAATTTAGCAATCATAAAATGCTAAAAAGAAGAAACCTAAGAAGAAGACTATTCCAGATGCTGATTAGTGATGATTAATTAGATTAATTAACAAGAAAGTATAAAATATTGATAAATCACTCATCTTCGAATAAACTAGGGAGAAAATATGACCTTTTAAATAATATTTTTTAAAAGATAAGATATGCTTATAAATTAAAAAAATATACTAAAAAGTACTTGAAATTAATATTTAAGGTCAGATTGATAAATCAAGACTGATATTTGAAATTATTTTTAAAAAAATGCCATTTATTTTAAATTACATATTAAAGAGTCCTAAACTTTTTCTAATTTAATGTTCACTCAATTTTCTTGATCTATTGGAACTTCTATTAACTTTTTCAGCCTAAGAATTCCTTAAACTTATATTTTTAACTTCTTAAGTCTGCCCCAAATCATCAATTTATTCAAGGTGAATAAAAAAGGACTATTAATCGTTTTTGTGGTCATAAGTTTCCAAGTCCTCCAAACTTATGCATTTTTATATTTCTTCATTAAATGGCAATATCTCTTTATATTCTGCTGGATCCTAACTAGAATCATAAAATAAATAACATGTTAATATTAACAAATCACCTCCATCTTGCTCTGATTAATTGATGTCATTTTAAATCTCAGTTTCCAATCGCTAATATCTGCTCAAGCTTGTATTGTCCTCTTAATCTTTTAATTCTTCAGACTCCTCTTTAATCTCCTCTTAGCTGTCATTCATAAAATAGTCATAGAAGATTGACTACTATATTTCCTTATGTCTCTCTGATTAAATCGATTAGGTGTCAAAGTACTATTGATTATATATGCCTAATCCATTCACTTGTGGTCCATTTTGTTCAACAATAATCTAGTACCCCAAAATTAATGCATGATTTAGCTGAAATCGCTTTCCATTATGCTCAAACTCTCCTTTTCTATCCTATAAAAAGCTGGATGATAAAATTGAATTAAAAGTACTTACTATATCTAAAACTTCGAGAAGCTCCTAAATGCTATTGATTTGCTCTGGTTTTGGGGTTATCATAGTTCTACTCATTAACTTTTAATTGTTATTTGCGGAAGTCTATCATCGATTTGATAAGTTATTTTAGGTGCTACTTTTAAGTTACTATGCAGACTTTTGATATTACTATTCCAAGATTCGATATTATTTTTGGGATATCAAATAGAAATATACTAATTTATTATCAGTTATTTCAGGTAACTTAATGTTTTCTATTGATTTATATTAGCACTGAAATTTAAAAAAATAAAAAAGGTGCTGTTTTATTAAGCTTTTATTTAATTTTAAAATGTTATAAATTAAAGTTTTTGAAGCAATTATAGTTTAGTTAAAAAGAGTCCTTTAAGATAATTTCTTCCTATTTAAAAACAAATAAAAAAATAGCATTCATAAATTTGATTTTCTAATAAGTTTAATCTTTATAATAAGATGGATTTTTCCTAAGTTTAATGCTTGCACTTTCATAGTCATCTGTTATCGTGTTCAAATATTTCTACTCTTCAGTCTATAGATATATAGAGCTATTTTCTCCAGGTGACAAATTTTAATCATTGCCCAAGACATAATAACTTTACTATTGGTAAGAGATATTTTATGCAAAATTTTGCTATAATTGTGCTGCTTTGTTTTGACTGCTTTGAGATTTTGTAGAATTTTAATTATTGCTTTGGCTTCGTTCATAATCTGATAGGCAAGTATCGTCCTCATTTTCCTCTTCTTAAATTGTGCTGTGCCTTCTACGATTTTAATCTAAAAGTGAAGCTAATAATTCATTATGTATTTATGATTAATGTGTGATATTATTGTCATTATTTTGGCTGTTTGTTATACTTCTCTTTTGGGAGTCCAGGGTACTTTTATTTTTTTCATAGTCATTGTGAGTTCTTTAATTGTTTGGAGTGTTTTATTAATTTTATTGAGAGTCGAATTAATTATCAGAGTTTTAATTATCAATTGGGGTTGGACCGTTTAAATGAAAGTGATCTAAATGTGCATCTGTACGAGTGCACATTGCTGCATTGCAAGCTAATTAATTTCCCATTAAAACTTTTATTTAATTAATTTAATTTTTAACTTTATATAAGTTAACTAAAATTAAAGCAATATTTGTAATCTATCACTGTGCCGCTAAATAATTTATTTACATTAATTAAAGTGTAGCTTATTTTAAATTTATATTAACTCCCTTTACTTTACTTAAATAAACAACCCTTAATTTTAATTAAACTTATTTACTATTAAAAGATAATTGACTTCATAATGGATCCTGCTAATCAACTTGGCACTTCTCATTCCCATGTTTACATCAAACCAACTTTTGATGAATTTGGGCGCAAAATATACACATCTGAGATAGTTCCTCATAATGTTGTATGGTGGTATTTCTAAGTATCAATGCTTATACCTTCGTTCATACTTGTGATATATTACATGTGGACTTTGTTTAGCTTCAAAAATACCATCTATTATTACTATTCATAAAATCAAGCATTTGTTTAGCTTTAAAAAACATAAAAACTATTGCATGGTCTAATATATTTTAATCTACGAGGAATCTTAAATGCGAGAAGAATACATTTTAGAAATAAGAAAGAAACAAGATAGTTCAATTTCAAAATTCACAATTTTGCGAGGTTCCTGGAGAGATCACTTTTGGAGAATGTATGTAGTAGTGGCATCTTGGTATTACATTAATGACATCTACTACATTATAAATCATTACGATATAATTGAGGAGAAATGTATGCTTGGAATGGTCATTCATCATGTCGCTACGTTACATGGCAGCTTATTTGCTGTTTTTATACAGTACTACCCTTGGTTCTTCACTTTGCCTTGGGCTTTTCATTTAAAAAACTTTCATTGAATTATATTCTAACCCTTTTAATTCAAAAAATTTGAGATTGTTTGCTGATAACCTGGCCATACTTTAAAATTCTTCATGTTCCTTATGTTGCTTCCCTACTATACATGTTATATAGACTTTTCACAGAGCCTTTTAGACACACTAAACTATTTAGGGGTGTTATAACATGCCTGCCTTTACTAACTGTAGGATTGCTGTACATTTCATTGAATAATTGTGACACCAACGACTTAAAGTATTGAGAGAATTAGCTCTTTCTTTTTACTTTTAAATTGCAAATAAAATGGAGATTAACTGGACAGCAAGAATAAATGCAATAAATTTCATTGATAGATTAGGATAATACATTAGGACTGACTTAATTTTTACAAAAATTAAAAAGATTTACAAGAATATTTTCTGACGTTATGAAATGTTATAATCTTACATATTGAAAAAGGGAAATTCCAGATATTCATATATTTCTTATTCTATTTATTTCTATTCTTTTTATGAGATTTGAAGGGAAAGAATAAAATACTTGTGGGGACAGGCTCGTAGATATTTCTGGTAATAGGTTATTGTCAATCGAATGACAAGAGCTTACCAACAAGAAATTCTAGCTGTACCTATAGATGACGACTACAATCATATAATCACATATATGATAAAATAATAGATAATCTTGATGGCACATACGAATAAGTAAATTATAAGACTTTATATAAAAATAAGTTACAACATTAACAGCGACTTCTAGAGTGGTGAAGTTCAAGATACAGGCAAATGGTATCTGATAAATAAAACAAAAACTATGCCTCAAGCTTGGGAAATGATAATGAATGTATTCACAATATACACTCTCTTTACTACCCCTTTTATGTAAGTAATAAATGAAACAATATGTATGATATTATGATATTTTGAAAGTAATTAATCATTTCATATATAGATTGGTCTTCAGCTAATATTACTAAAATGTTGAAAAAATAGAACTGGCAAATGACATTATATTCAGTATTGATATATTCTTGAGCTTTTTCAAAATAAGAAATGAATAGAAAACTTTCAGATAAACTGCAATTGCATATTTAAAGTATTATCAAATTTGTTTGGTGTAGTTATGTATATTTACATAAAATTCAAATGGTATACCATAATAATTCACAAAATTTGCATAAAGTATTTGTATATAGAGGCTACTTTATTTTTGATTTTCTTTCGGTTTTTCCTGGGTTCATTACTCGAGATTAATCTCGGTCGTTATATGGCTTTAAACTGTGCAGATTCGTTCATACAAACAGATTATTCAAGATGTTTAACACTATTTTGGTGAAGTTTTTGCAATCGAGAGGTTATAACAGAATGAAGGTACAAGATAACGTTGATTTATTGTCACTTTATAAAAAGCTGAATATTTTTAAAATAGAGAGTGGTAAAGTATATTCCTATTGTCTATAATCAAAATCCCAAAACCCCTTAATGAGGTTTATAAGTGTTTTGATTTGTAGGGAAATTGTTAGGGGTTGGGGTTATTAATTAAATGCGAGACTAAAATTACAAGCTTTTGGGGTCTATTTATGATGAAGAGTATATAGATTTAGTGTTTAAACTGCGTTATGGATGTGATATTTACAGTGAATAACTCAAACCAGTACTGAACTATAAGTCTATTGCACTGCTCTTAAAGCGTAGTCCCTCCAATGTTCGTTATCACTGCTTGAAAGCTGTGTAATTAAAGCAATAATAGCTGAATTCTTAGCCTAAGAGTAACTCTAAGTTTCTATAGAAGCATATTGACTATCTTATTAATGAAAAAACTTTGAAGTATTGGGCTCACTTCTCTGTCGACTAACGAGCTATTATGTTTTATCGCCATTTCCCTGAGTTGAAGATCTCTGC
>ARYC01007161.1:0-28692 GCA_000711775.1 Oxytricha trifallax
TATCTCTGAGTTATTATAAGAACTTTATGTATTATTCGGTCTTTATTGAGCGAGGGTGAATAACATAAGTCTCGAGGCCGTTATCTTCGCTTATTCCAATAAGAATTGCATGAGTTTAAACCTTAACCTTTTAATCATATACTTCAATGTTGCTATATCTTTTATACCAAGACCTTGATATGAAGGTATTAACGTGAATACTGCCTCATCAGCGTGTATGAACTTAATATTATTAGTAAAAGCCCTCTGCATTAATCGAATATATAATTTAAATTATCCTTATAAAATGGAACATTAAAGTCAATCACTCTCTTAATGCGATTGACTATCTTGTAAGATATTCCGTTATTTTTATATATGTGAGCTATCGATAAAGCAGATATGTGAAGCTCAGGAAATTGGCGATGAAACATCACAGCCCTCTAGGCTGAGAGAAATGAGCCCAGTATTTAAGAGTCTTATCATTAATAAGATAGTCAATATGATGCTGCTAAAATTTACGAGGTCTTTTAGGCTTAGAATTAAGATGCAATCTCTATAAATTCAATGCTAATAGACAGTGAACCTCACAGTTGCAGGAGATTTATGAAGTAACCTTGCTATTGATGTATAATGAATAGGCCTGAGTTGATCACCATATTAATCACATCCATAACGCAACTTAAACAATAAATCTATATACTCACTGTCATATACTGACACCAAACCTCGCATATAATCACTTAAAATAATAATATTTAAACATTAAACCCCTACATAAACCCTATTAAAACCCTAATAAAGTATGCACTAATAGTCTACTTTTATCAATCAAAAACTCAATCAAACTACTGAAAGGGTTTTGGGGTTTTGATTATGTATGGTTTCTTGACACAAGAATAAGACTATGGGAAACATGCTCCACCCCTTGCCTTTTAGATTGTTTCCTGATCTTGTTTCTTACTTTTAGAATTAAGAGCATATGAACATGGGGTGCGTGTACAAACTTTTTCCTTAGTTGATAAATATTAGGAATTACCACTATGTTGACATAATTTATCAAATTTTTTATTCAATAAATTCATTTTAAATATGTTCCTCATACAATGGTAAAATAATTTACTATTTTTGGGAAATATAGTAAGTTTGACATATTTTATTGAGAAAGGCATAATGAATTAATTTTATAAAATTAAGTTTTGTTTAGAATTTTTCAACTTAATATACTTTTTACAAACTAATAATTTATAAAGGGCTTGAATGAATCAATTGCTCGAAAATTATTCTCGCCCTATTTTTATGTGCTATTATTATTATTAGCGTAAAGCACTTGATTATACTACAAATTAAATGAATACTTTATATGAAGGGTGAGATTACTTCCCCAATATCAATAATACTAGAGTAATAGCTGCTTAATGTAAGTTATAATAAATAAAGTTTTGCTAACATAATATAGTTTAAATAGCTAAGTATAAAAAAAGGTAGAAATATGTACTATAAGATGTAAAATTTTTTTATGAAAAATATATGTTTAGAGAGTTCTAGTAAGTTATGGTACAAAGGTAAATTTTGTACTTAATAAATTTAAAATATGAAAGATTTAATATACATTTAATAATCATTTAATTAAAAATTATTTAATTAATTTGTTAAGAAAATTTTTAATTTACTTATCATCAAACTTGAAAAAATAATTTAATTTGATAAAATTTCAATTCTATAGAGATATAATTTAGTATTTGAATTATATATAAAATAATAGAAAATCTTTTAAATAGAATTAGAAATCACTTAATATCATCATTAAAAATTAAATCACATATAAACATATTTAAATAATACTCATAAAGTAAAGATGTCGATAAAACATATGCTGATTTATTTAATAGTCATCATCAATTGCATGTAAGTTTTAAAAAAATAATTAATCAAAAAGATTGATTATATATATATTTTATCTAATTATGCTATATAATCAATCTTGTTATATATTTTAATCTTTTATAATATTAAAATATCTGTATTTATTTTGATAATTATCTTATAATGCTTATTTTAAAAATAAGTTGATGCAAAAGAATATCTACTCATTTTTATTTAATAATTTGGTATCAAGCCTATCTTATAGATTTAACACAAAAATATAATTGAGGTGTTTTTAATTATAATTAAACTAATATTAGATCAATTTAATAAAGTAATTATTAACTTAAATATATCAAAGATAAGAAATTCGAATTTTATTTATAAATCTATACTTTTTAATAAAACTTAGGTACATCAATTATTAAGTGTTCCGACCGAGACCCGTACCCCCCCGTACCCCTCTTCTAAAAAATACCCCCTTCACACCCGTACCCCCTTCATACCCCCCCGTACCACCCTCCATAAAATCCCCCATTATATGAAATTTTTTATCCGCGCAGTCTGAATCGATTTCCTTCATGACATCTCGTCATCATATATAGATAATTTTTTATATGAAATATCATAAATTTTTGAAAATTTATTCTTTGCTTATTAACCCATAATAGCATATTAATTTCATTTTTTTTAATTTTTCAACGCTCGCCATTATTTTCTTAGTACATACTCTCATAGGAAATTATTTATTTTATGAGTAACACATTGATAAACATAATTTTATTTTAAATGACAATTATTTATAAAGTACTTGCTTTAAATGACAATTATTTATAAAGTACTTGCTATAATTCTTAATATCTTTGAGTAATGGCCCCCTGAGATGGGCCGCTAAATGTTTTTACTATATTTTTCTTAAATGTTATAAAAATACATAAAACATCAAATTCACATGTCATAAATCATTAATAAGCCCCCTTATGACTTATAAAAGCAATCTATAACAACAAAAAATATAAAAACTTTTATCAATAACATCATAAAATACATTCAATTTTGAAATAATATTAAGGTAAAATTTTTTGAGAATAAATGAATTTTTTGATAAATATACAATGTTGATTAATTAAGATTTAAATAAGTCTTAAAATATATGAGGAAAGTGAATATACAAAGAATTTGTAGCAAAGTAAAATACAAAAATTTTAGAAACATATTGCTCAAATATAACAAGATATTCTGAGTCGATAAATGAGCGCATGAGCGCTAAATATGTGCGCTCATGCGCTCATAAAATTAATTCTGAGTCCATATCAAAGGACTTTTGTCTTAATTCAGGTTCTTAAGTAGCAAACCTCTCTTCCTTATAAAGCCCTATTTTTAATAAATTATTAATTAATTATATTGATTTTAATAATATTTATGATTACGCAATTTATTAAATTTAAAAGTAAGATCAAAACATAATTCTCTTTAGAGAAATTTGATTAGTACTATTATTTTTAAGTTTTAATTAAAAATTAAACCTATATTATTAAAATCAATATAATTAATTAATAATTTATTAAAAATAGGGCTTTATAAGGAAGAGAGGTTTGCTATTTAAGAACCTGAATTAAGACAAAAGTCCTTTGATATGGACTCAGAATTAATTTTATGAGCGCATGAGCGCACATATTTAGCGCTCATGCGCTCATTTATCGACTCAGAATATCTTGTTATATTTGACCAATATGTTTCTAAAATTTTTGTATTTTACTTTGCTACAAATTCTTTGTATATTCACTTTCCTCATATATTTTAAGACTTATTTAAATCTTAATTAATCAACATTGTATATTTATCAAAAAATTCATTTATTCTCAAAAAATTTTACCTTATTAATTTTATTAAATATTTTATGATTATTATATTTATTTTTTCACAAATTTATACACTAATATCATGATTAGATGTTATAATTGCTACAAATACAATCATTTAGCATAATGATCTATAAGATTACATAAAACATTAATATTTTGTAGCAATTATAACATCTAATCATGATATTAAAGTATAAATTTGTGAAAAAATAAATATAATAATCATAAAATATTTAATAAAATTAATATTATTATTTCAAAATTGAATGTATTTTATGATGTTATTGATAAAAGTTTTTATATTTTTTGTTGTTATAGATTGCTTTTATAAGTCATAAGGGAGCTTATAAATGATTTATGACATGTGAATTTGATGTTTTATGTATTTTTATAACATTTAAGAAAAATATAGTAAAAACTTTTAGCGGCCCATCTCAGGGGGCCATTACTCAAAGATATTAAGAATTATAGCAAGTACTTTATAAATAATTGTCATTTAAAGCAAGTACTTTATAAATAATTGTCATTTTAAAATAAAATTATGTTTATACATGTGTTACTCATGAAATTAATAATTTCCTATGAAAGTATGTACTCAAAAAATAATGGCGAGCGTTGAGAAATTTAAAAAATGAAATTAATATGCTATTATGGGTTATTAAGCAAAGAATAAATTTTCAAAAATTTATGATATTTCATATAATAAATTATCTATATATGATGACGAGATGTCATGAAGGAAATCGATTCAGACTGTGCGGATAAAAATTTCATATGAAATGGGGGATTTTATGGAGGGTGGTACGGGGGGGTATGAAGGGGGTACGGGTGTGAAGGGGGTATTTTTTAGAAGAGGGGTACGGGGGGGTACGGGTCTCGGTCGTAACAATTAAGCAAAAAGTAAAGTTTTAATTTCCCGTCTATTCATTCTACCTTTTCTTTAACTGTTGATTTTTACAAAAAATAACCTACAACCCCTTAGTGAGGTTTATAAGAGCTTTGATTTTGAGGCATTTTTTAAGGTTAAGGTTAATTTTTTTTGCAAGAAAAAAAATGTGTCATTTATGATGAATAGTATGTAGATTTAGTGTCTAAACTGCAATATGGATGTGATTATACAGTGAATAAGTCAAACTAGTACTGATATAAAATTCAATCAATCTGTTATTAAAGTGAAGACCATTAAATGTTCCCTATCACTCCTTAATAAGTCAAAGTTCCTATTAGAATATTGACTATTTTATCAATGAAAAATTTTGAAGTATTGGGCTCACTTCTCTCTCGACCAACGAGCAACTATGTTTCATATCCAGTTCCATGAGTTGAAGATCTCTCCTCAATCTATAGCCAACATTTATAAACGAAATGGTATCTCTTACAAAGTTATGAATCGTATCAAGGTGATTGATTTTACTCTACCATTTTACAAAAATAACTTAAATTATATTTATAATTAAATGCAGAGAGCTTAATAAATTCCCGTTAATCATTTAATAACGAAGACTAGGAGTTAAGAACAAATAAATATAAAGAAAGATTTTAATGGCGTAAATTATAGATGTTTGGGCTAATTATTAAACTATTGGCTAAATTAATTGTCTTTATAAAATAAACCAATCAGGGTGTAAATTAATATTAATCTAATTTTTTATAATTTCACCCAATAATAATTTAATTTTTAATTAATTTTTCTTAACCCCCTATCTTTTGTCTTTTTAAAAATGGGGTTTTATAAAAATATTAAGTTTATGCATGCTGACGATGCTGTGCTTACCTTTAATACTTTAATTCACATATATTAAAACATCGTTGCTCTATTAAGAGAGTTTTCATTTAGTTCTTTAAGCAGCTTAGAAATTAGTGTAGTACCCTTTATAACAAAATTAAAAATAACTTTTCTTTACTTTTGTTAAGTAAATACATATATATTGGACCTAAATTGGAATTTTACAAAAAAATGAATATATCTTTGACAAAATATTTTATTTTTGATTGAATACTTCAAGCACGATGGTGTCTGTAGTGATGCCATCTTTTAATCGAGGCAAATATCTAATAGAATCAATTGAATGCCTAAAATTAATATATTAATATATATATTTTATGCATCAAAAATCAAACTTATCCAAACTGGGAGCTCATAGTAAGATATTATATTTTAAATTCCTTTTTAGATCGTAGACAATTAAATAAAAATAAAAATTTATTGATAAAACTTTTTATTAAATATAATTATGATTGATCTTTATAGTTTTTGTATAAAATTATATCCTTTGTTAATTAAAATATCAAGAATATTGTCAACTTATTTTTATTATTTGTGTATTTAATAAATTGTTAATATTAAACTTATTTTAATAATGATTATATAAAAGAAAATACCATATATAATTTATAATTTTAAATGGCTCTTCAGATAAGGAAACTTTGTAAGTACTTGAATAGTTACAAAATGGCGAATTTAATGATCCAAGAATTATTCTTTAAATATTTTGATAAAATATATATAAAAAAAATAATTTAGAGAAATTGGTTATTTCATTTTGAAAATTACAACGTGGAAGCTAAACTCTGACTATGGAATTGGAGCAATTCATAAAATTTAAAATTACTTGTTACTTTTTAATAAATGGAATCATATGTACTAAAAAATCAAATATATTTGTAATTTGATAAATATCAACCATTTTATATTAAATAATTGAATACCGCGAAATTTTGGAATAAGTAAGGCACGAGGAGAATACATAACATTTCTCGATGATGATGATCTTATGACCTTCGATAATATATTATTAATATTTTTTACACATTTTTTTATTATAAATTAAGATAGATTGTAGTCTGCCATGGACATATAATTATGCAATTTTTTGTGATTTAATTAATATTTTTCAATTATATTCGAAGCAAATAAATTTGGGAACATTAAATAGGTCCTCTAAATTTTATTAACATTTATTAAATAAATTAAAAAAAAGTAAACAATTTTTATAATAATACCCATTATAATAAAGATGTTGAAATGGTAATTTGCGATATAACCTCCATTGATCACTTTGGTAAATTTATGAAGTATGAGATTAAAACATAATTATTTCTATTAAAAAAATCCATAATAGAAAATCATTTTAGTACATTTTACAAATTATATCATTATAATTTATATAATTAGTATTAAGAGATAATAATAATTTTTAAGATTTTTAAGGAGGAATCGAAATATAAATTATCATATTTTTATTTTAAAATTGAGTTTAGAATAAAATATTTTAATATATATTTTTCTTTTAAATTTTATAAGAAATATCTATACCCATATTTAATTAGGAAACCTAGTGATCCTGAACTATTAAGATTCGTTTAGCTCTCATAATATCTATAATTTATTTTAATTATTTTCACATATAAATTATAAAAATATTAATATATTTATTTTAAGTAGTTTCTTTGCTTTTATAAATTAAACTAATTGTTTTATTATTTAATTATAAATTTATATTAATATTATATGTTATATTTTTTAAAAAATTATTAAATTAAATTATATTAAATTATTTACATAGTTATTAGTTATTAATTAAAATAAAATTTTTTTATAAAATTTATGAGCTCTTCTAGTTCACTCAATTAATTGTATTTTTATATAAATTTATTTGTTTTAAGCTTTTAATAAATTTTTTTTTTCTTCCATATTTAAATCTTTTTATATTAAATAAATGCTAGTTAAATTAAATCAAAGCTTTCACTATTTAAATTAATTTCTATTGAATTCAGGTAAAAATATTTTATTAGGATGTTATTTCAAACCAAAATAGATAAATATCAATTGATTTTTCAATAATCTTTTACGGAGTTGTATTTTGATAATAATTCACTTTGATATATTAATATATAATTACTATTTAAATTTATAAAAATTTAAAGATATTATAGTCTATTAAAGATTTTAGCTAGCAGGTAGAACACACCCCCCCCTAATGTACTATTTTCTTTTTGTAGTCTTGTAGAGTTTTTGACGCTGAGCAAGATTGTCAGAAGCGCCTTTTGCATGCGAGCAATAGTTTTCGAGCTACGACCAAAATTAAGTTCATTTTTATACATAAAAAACATAATAAAAATAGTCAAAAATTTAAAATATTTTTTGTTTTTATATTTTATTAAAAATCAATATTTGGGTCTTTTTGTCATATTCTGAGCGAAAATCTAATTATTGAAGTAATATTTTGGAAAGTTACCATTTTTGTCATATATGATAATTTTAGCATTGATAATGCATTTCTGACAAAAATGGTAACTTTCCAAAATATTACTTCAATAATTAGATTTTTGCTCAGAATATGACAAAAAGACCCAAATATTGATTTTTAATAAAATATAAAAACAAAAAATATTTTAAATTTTTGACTATTTTTATTATGTTTTTTATGTATAAAAATGAACTTAATTTTGGTCGTAGCTCGAAAACTATTGCTCGCATGCAAATGACGCTTCTGACAATCTTGCTCAGCGTCAAAAACTCTACAAGACTACAAAAAGAAAATAGTACATTAGGGGGGGGTGTGTTCTACCTGCTAGCCAAGATTTTGATAAAAGATTTAGGTATTGTGATAAGAATTAAGTTATTTACATGAACAGCCTTAAAATTTATGTTATAGAAATAATGCGTTAATTTATAAAAGTAATACTTCATAATTTTAACTTAATTTATGCTAAAACAGGTATTTCAGTATAATATAAAAATAATAAGTGGAACATATATCTTTCTAATTTTATTTAATTCTCTTTGCGTTTTTAATTGTTTGCTTTTATAATATATTGATTTTTTTATTTAAATATTATAAAGAATTTGAAACTAAATTTAATTTAAGAACTGTATACTTCCAGGCAACCATCATAAGAAATCGCAGACTGAAACCATACATATACAATTAATACGAAAAACAACATTATATATTTTATATGGTGTTTTAATAACATTTAATATATAAGGTTTAAGTTGGGAAAACAAAGATTTAAAAATCATGACTATAAAAATTTTAAATTATCCGTAATCATTAAGTACAAAAATAAAATGTAAGTTATTTTTAGTAAAAAAACATTTGTTAAGATGGCTAAAATGTAATACCATCCAAAAAATCAAAAATCTTAATAAAAATTATTGTAAATCATGCATATTATGAAATTAATTAAAACTCTTGAATATCTAATTATTAAAATGTATATTTGTTAATAAATAATTGTTAGATAAAGTATTTAATGTATTCTTATTTTTTATTAGCAACAAGGAAAAAAAAATTCTCTCCTCATTTAAATCATTTCGTGATCAAATTATTTTGATAATTTCAAATCTAAAAAGCAGCAATAAGTCTTTCGAATTTTCCAAAATTAATATGATTAATCTTAATATGGGATATTGGGTTAAAATGTACCTATGGTTTCTGAAGATCGTGAATAGTTCAATAATATTTTAAAACTATTAATTTTATATTTTTAATGTAATATTTTATTATTAAACTATATAAAAAATATCTATTAGAGTTTACTATGTAATATCTGGGAAATTTATTTAAATTAATTCATACTCAAATACAATTTTATATCCTTAAAATCAATTTATATATTCTATCCAATTTAATACCTTTATTATATATTAATTTTTGCAAAGATTGCAAGAGTTACAGAATATCAAGGAGATTACAGAAGACATCGCAAATAAAGTTTATATTTGTTTTAAAGATTAAAGTTATATCTAAAAAATAAAGAGTATCATTTTTATATAATTTCAACAATTTAAAGTATTCTATAATACTAGTATAATAAAAATTTTTGGGGGGGAAGTTTCCTGTCAAGGTTTATGAAAAAAAAAATTTTAGGGAAGTTTCCTGTCAAGAAAAATATTATATTTTTTAATTTATTTTTTCTTTATGGAATTATTATTTTTTACCACAATAAACACCTTCTTTGATTTTCACATATTTTTAATTCAACAATTTACCTATCAATCATAAAGTATTACAAGATCTACTTCATGTTGAACAATATTTTCATTATTATTCATCTTATTTTGCATTAGTTTTTCAAAACTTTTAGTAAGAATAATAATAAAAATATGGTTCTATATCTCAAGTAATGATATTAGAAAATAATTGCAATTTATCAATTTGATTCTTAAAAAATGTTTAAGCTATCCTTTAGCCATTTAAAGAGTAAAAAATTATTATTTAAAATATTTATTATTTAACTAATAAAAATTATATATAAAAAATATTTACTTGACAGGAAACTTCCCTCTTGTCAAGAAACTCCCCCCCCCCCCAAATTTTAACTGATTAAAAATCTAAAATTCTAAATTTTAAAATTATTGAATTATAATAACTTACTTAAATTTATATCTACTTATCAAGTACTTCAAAATATTGAGATTGTTCAAACATCATTTTTAATTTATTTTAATAAATATTTATTATATTTAAATGATAATTATGAAATATTTTGAAGAGAATCCCGTATTCTGACTCTTTTCCATTTTTTAAAAAATATTTAATAATATTTTACATTAAAGAGTTAATGGGGTAAAATATATTTAAATATTTCCAAAATATTGATTTTAATATCTGATAAATATAAATCAGCTTTCATTAAATAAATTAATAATAAGAATATCATTATTTTTTGTTTTAAAATTATGGGCATGAACAATAATTATTTATATCTTAGCAAAAATGTTTGCTATAAATATGTTGAAATTTACTAAATTTTAACTCGCTTTTATCAAACCTACATCTTTTAATTACATAATTTATAATATATTTTTAAAGAAATTCAACTAATAAAATATACTTTTGATATAATGCTAATCTTTAATAAATATATTAAAGAAAAATATAAAATAATACTTTAATTTAATTTTATATTTTTCCACTAGTGTAGTAACTTATACATTCTTTGCAGTTAGACTTCATAAGAATGGTAGATGTCGAAATAAAAACCCAAAATAATTATATTATATAAGTTATTAATAAAATAAAATTTTAATCATGATATAGATTTAACTTAGAATATTACCAATATCAATTTTTCAATTGCTCTTTTTTTGTTAGAGTCGTGTCTTCTAAAAAGCTTAAAATTGGTGCATATATAAAAATTATAATTGGCTTTCTCGCAAATGCATTTATTAAAATTAATTTCTATATGATTTGTATTTTAAATTCAACTCAATACTACAGTTATAATTATAATTTTTTTAATAAAATTATTAAAAAATACAGATTGAATTCAATTTATTTTCTTGAAGAATTTTTAGACACATCTAACTATAAGTATAATTTTACCATAAAAAATAATACCTTATTTGAACTTTCAATTACAAATTTCCTATAGACAGAATTACTATTTATTTAAACCTGTTTTTACACAAATACTCTATATGTATAATAAGACTATATTTTTTATTAAGTTTTTAATGTGATTTCCAAATAATTAACGAAGTCTAAGTTGCTGATTCGTTATTAATGAATAAAAATTTAACATTTAAAATTAAAAAATAAATCAATTAAATTCTAATATTAAGTCATATTTTATCTAAATAATAAATTGGATAGAATAAATATATTTTTTTATGAAATAATTTAAAAAATATTACTCTCAGATCTTCATAATCTGTATTTGTCTACAATTATCTTAAATATATATAATTTTTAATTTACATATTTTTTTAAGAACTTTTAATATTTAAAAAATTTGGATACCTTTCAAACCCCTAAAGATTTCTTTAAAACTGTGAAAATTAAAAACATAAAAATAATCTAAGTTTTATTATTGTTCAACCTCTAATATATTAATAAAATATTATTTTAATTATTTTTGAGATTGAAAATGACGAGTCCCAAAAAAATATAAAAATCTTAAGTTTTCAAATTTACCTCCTAGAACATCAACATGATTATTAAAGTGCATGTAATTTGCTTAAATTAAATACATTTATTGAGTATATTATAAGAATTGCTTAGATGCACAGTCTGTATTCAGGCATTTCTCCTTCCAAGTTAAAGAAAGCTACATATTCACTCTGAATTTTTTAAAATAAATATATATTACAAGTATTTATATTTAAATAAACTTAAGCAATTAAATTTTTTTTTTAAATTAATATTAAACATTGTTTAATATCAAGTGAACATATTAAATGTATAATATATTTATAGAGGTTTACAATTTTATTTAAAGAGGAAAAATTAAGTTCGATAGTATTTTTATCAAAAATTTTGAATTGATTATTAAATAAGCATGCTATATTATTATAATATCAAAAGCTAAGTTTATCAATTATATAAATATTTTAAATTAGTGCTTTTATTTATTAATTTCTATTATTAGGTGAAAACTAAAACAAAATGGAATTTATGAATTAAATCATTTTTTTTCGTCTTATAAATTTCTTAAAAAACTAAAAAATAATATTTCTTGTACAAAATTATCAGATTATTAGACTGTTTTTATCCGTTTATCGTTTTATATTAATTATTCAATGAATTTTCTTGATTACGACTGATTATCTTTACTTTATTAATATATAAAACTAGAAAATCCTTCACATATTTTCTATGTTATAA
The DNA here is from genome assembly GCA_000711775.1 of Oxytricha trifallax. Lineage (NCBI taxonomy): Eukaryota > Ciliophora > Spirotrichea > Sporadotrichida > Oxytrichidae > Oxytricha > Oxytricha trifallax. The sequence goes on from ARYC01007161.1 coordinate 12,326, forward strand.
AATTTATATTTAATATATATTATTTACTGTCTATGATTAATAAATTCCAATTTTTGAAGGATTGCTTTTAAATGGATTTTATTGACTTTCTAATTTGCTTTTATAAATTTATTTATAAAATCAGGGTATAGAGTTTTTAATATATAAAAATTTAATTTAAATATATAAATTATTGCTCAGAGTCATCGATAATATTTGTATAATAATAATAATTAGAAAGAATAATATTTGCTATAATTGTAATACTTTTTTCTGGCATATCATTAGGCTTAAGACATAAATATCTAAATTAATAATATTTTAAGTAATCTATTGAGATTTATAATATAAAATATCAAAAATAATAGAATAACTTTATTTTAAAACAGCAAATAAAAAAGTATAATTATATTTACTTTTTTAATCAATCTTTTTTGAATTAATTCTAATTGTAAAGAAATTATAATATGAATTAGCTTAATCACAATAATAATTAATTATGATTTATATTTTACACATAGTTATTTTATATTCTTAATGTTTTAGGTTTAATTATATTTTATTATAGAATGCTAAATATATAAATAAAGTATAGTATATTTCTATTATTCTATTTTTTTATTGATCTGATATAGAGTTTAAAATCATTTTAAAATAAAGGAAAATGATGGTACATTGCTAATAATTTTTAATGCAGTATTTAATTACACTCATTTAATTAGATATAGTGCAAATAAAGTTAAGTAATTGTATAAATATTTAAATGATAATTTTTTAAAAAATATCTGTTTATATCTTCATCCAGATAAATAGACTGCTCAAAGTTATTTTATATATTAAAATAAATTTAAATAATTATTTTACTCAATTTCATTCAAAATATCCATATGGCTTTATTCATATTTCAATTATTCACGGACTACTCAAATTTAATAGTTAATATAGATTATACATATTTTATTATAATTTATGAAACTTTAATTATAATTAATAACATACTCGACGCAATTATTACATGTATCTTAATTTACATTCACAAAATATAAGTAATACAATATATAATAAAAACATTATAGACTTAAGATTAAATTGTAATATTTAATAAATATAAGTAAAATAAATCTTAAGAGAGGTTCTGAAGTATTTCTAGTCCTAAAATAGTTATCGAATTTATCAAGGTATTCGTTTAAAACTCAAATAATTAATTTATTTTAATAAATTTGTTTATTATTAATGATTAGAATTAAATATAAATTGTTTTTATTATCTATAAATATGTATAACTATCTATTATATTCAAAATTAAATGCTTTCTATTGTTTTATGGATTTTAATTGACTAAAGTGTAATTCTATATGTGGCAAAATTATTAATGAATTAAATTATTTTTAAGGCAATTTGGCATTTAATGCTTATTATCAGCAAAAAATAGAACCAAACATGAGAAATCCTTCATGATATTTACAAAAACTTAAAATTAATATCAATTTTTTAAATTTAGATTAATTTAAATTTTCTTTTATTTTCTCAATTAATACTTTAATTTTAAAATATTCTATTAAATTTTCTTTTAAGACATCAAATCTTTTCCCAAGATTATTTATAAATTTAAAAGTGTTCCTTAAGAGTTTAAGGATAATTCATTTTTAATAAAGAATGTAATTATTGAGTTAAATTGAATTCAGTATATAAGAAATTTTGCATTTTTTATACAACAGTTTAGGCATATAAAATTAGATAATTCTTGAAATTATTTTTCTATATAAATAGCAAGTACTATTTACTCAAGTAAAATTATATTTAAAGTACACTAAATCCAAAATTAAATCAAATTTGACTAAAATAATAGCTTAAAAAAGAAAAAAAGTAACTAGTTTCGATACTTATAAAAAAACCCCATTAGATAAAAAGATATTATCATTATTCTTGAATATGTAGAAATTTTATGGCTTTATATTATCCAGCACTATTCTATGGTGGAGCAGCCTGTCTAATTCATCTTAAGTTTTAGTCTTTGTTAACTTGTAAACGTCTTTATCGGTACTAATATTTTACTCCAATAAATCATAAGTTAAAATTTAAATTTAATAAGCAATTATTTAATAGTAAGGACTGTTTAGTTTGGGTTCAAGTAAAAATCTTCGTATATTATTGTATGAATAAATTCAATTTGGGAAAATCATTTAATAATAAACTAATTAATAATAATAATTATGATAGTTAATAAATTCCTAAGTGACTCAAATGGTAATATTCCTAAATCATTAATAAAGTAAGATATTTTGATTTTGAACTAACTCCCTAAATGATTGAAAGGATTTTTTTATAATTTAGGAAAATATATTAAATCATTAAACTTATAACAACCATTGTCTTATTTTTAATTCGCGATCTAATGAATATAACAAAGCTAGGGTTTAGTGACAATTTACATAAATATATCTGAATATTAATATTATTAATTAAAATGTATTCTGTCAATATTTATTCATCTGGATAGAGATAGTAAGGATCACTAACCCCATAAATTGTATAAAGATAATAATAAAAAAAACTATTATTAAATTAAAATCCTTTTTATAAAACTAATTAGAATTAAATACTCCTTAAAATAATATGATACAAAATTTTTAATTTAAAATTAAATTCCAGCCAATAAAGTTGAGGATTTTGATATTATTTGATTAATTTTATATATTTTGTCATTTCCTTTTTTTCCATTTAATTTTAAATTACAAAAACATTTTCCTTTAAAAATTTTCTTCTTGTTTCTATAAAATACTACAAAGATACTACTTTTTCCATCAATTTGATAATTATCATTAAATATTCTTGTATAAATATATTGATGTATTGTTAAAATAAATTAATATTTAGCTTTAATTATTTGTTATAATACTTATAATTCCTATTGCTTAAAATTAATAAATATAAATACTTTCATATAAATTAAATTTTAAATATTTGCAATTATCTATTATTAAAACATATTATAAAATATTTAGGGTAGGGATCTGCACTGAAAACTTGAGGGAATTAATATTTTATTTTCATAAAATATATTTAAGTAAATTATGTTGTAAGATTTTATTATTTAAAATTTTTAATAATAAATGCCAGCGGAAGAAACGCTTTCTAAGCTATCTTATCTGGATTAAAAACAATAAAGTTTTAATCAATAATTTCATCAAATTTTATTCTAAAGTAATAATTAAATTTATATAAATGCATATAAAAATATTAATTATAAGATCTTAAACACTATTATTGTATTTTATGACTCAATGCATATATTTTTATTGAAAGCTTTAGATATTATTGTAAATATGTTAATAATATAAAATGTATATAATTTAATTAAATAATTTTATTATTTTGTATAGTTTAAATACTTCAATAAAATACATTAATAAATTTTTGAGTTTTAATTCCACATAAGCTGATTTAAATCCATCTATAAATTATTGTCTTATTTTTAATATTTCCTAAATAAACAAAATTATTAAATCTAGAGTACGATTTGTTTTGGATGTCTTCTAATGTCAAGTTGATTTATTATAAAATTGTAATAAATTTTAAAAATTTAAAATAAATCATAATATTGATAGCCATTATATTTCTTAAAAAGTCTATTCTCAATATGTTATAGATTATTACTTAAAACAAAAAGTAAGTTTATTTATGAATCTGAATATTTGTAAATCTATTTTCAATGTTTTTGTTTTAATTTATATTATATAAAGAGTTTATGGATGGAAAAAAATGATTAAAAGATATAACATTAAAGTTTTAAGCCAAAGTTATATAGGCTTTGTTAAGTTATCGTATAATTTTTTGAATAACATCTTATTAACTAAAAATAATAGTTATAATTATAACTGAAGATAAATTTATAATTTAAATCATATATAATTTTAAATTTAAATTAAACCCTTTTTTATTTTCAATATTTGCAATCTTTGCATTATGAGCGAAAATAAGTCTATTGAACTATTTAGAACTTTATTTTATATTTTTAAATCTAAATAAACCTTTGTTTTAATGAAAGGGTTTATATAAATATAATGAGATTTGAAGTACTTATAATTATAAAAATTTAGTGAGAATAAAATATAATTAAATTTATTATTCCAATATTAGATTTGAATATTAATTTTTAATTAGAAATTGATTTATTACAACCTAAATATGGAGTATGTTAACCTAAATAATATGAATTTTAAACATCAGGTTTTCTACAATTTCTCTTAGGTCTTTTTAATATTCTGATTATTGTCAATGCCATTATATTTCTACTTCATCGACTACTTCATCAACAATTTCTATCTTAAACCTAAACCCCAAATATTTTTGAAAATTCAAACAGTGAAAACCTAACTGCCACTATTTTGGCAATACTGTACTTTTAGCTAGAGATCAAAATTCTGAATCAATTCTGTGTTGAGAATAATAAACAAAGTATAATAATAGTAATATTGGAAGTTTAGTACTTAAATAATTTCAATTACAAATGTTATCTATTGAAAATTACAATTTTATTATAAATGGCCAAAAAATTAATTAATGTCGATAAGTTTATTTATTACTTAATAATAAGTATATTTAAAAAAAAATAAAATAGTAAATATAAGATTTCTATATCTTGTACATGATATTATAAATAATTCATGATTTATTAATAAATTTGCCCACAATTAATAAAACAAATAATTTATAAATCAGTTTTAATGTAAAAATATAACTAATAAATATTTATAAGAAATTCAATTAAAAGAAACATTTTTTATGTTTACAATTTATATTTAAATCTTGTTTTATAAGAATTCATTCGATAATGAAAAATTAAATGAAGTTAATTTATCAAACTTTAGACAGTTAACTTTGTCCAAACTAGACAAGGTAATTTTTATAAGAGATTTTAACATAATTGGACTCTACTATTGGCAGTACTATTTAATGGCATATCTATAGTGAAATAAATCGATTTAATTTTTTTGGCGAAATGTATCTGATTTTGTTCCCAAAATTAAACTCAATTAAGAACTCTCTTACATAACGATTAAATAATTTCTCTAAAAATTAGTCAATTTTTTAAAAAGATATTTAACAATCAAGTACTCTATTAGGTTTGGACAAGGTACAGGCATAAGTTTGATAATAAGATTTAGTTTAATTCTCTATTCGAATGTATTTCTATAATATTTAAATTTATTATTAACTTTTTTAAAAAATAAAATTATTAGATTTTTTGTGTATAATAATAATCGGTATAAATATTGATCTTGAATGTTAATTTTATAAATAAAAATATATTCAGCAATTATTTCTTACAAAGAAAAGAATTAGTATAAATTAATATTTTAAAAATATAGATAGTTATTTGATTTTTAAGCAAGGTAAATTATTGTGAATTTAACTTTTTTTTATATTTTATTTAATTTTACCTTCCTTTTACAACACAAAAAAATATAAAAATTTATATATTTTTATATTAATAAGAGCTAAGATGACATTATGACTAACGATATATGGCTCAGTGCCTGAATTTCCTAACGAAGTTTATAATAATGATATTTCATTGTCACAATCATCTCTATATCTGCTACTTGTGCATCTACAATAACTTAAATGTATACTAGAGAAACATGAAAATAATTTATCTATCATAAATTTATTCAAATTAATATCAGTTTTGTCTTGTAAAGCAGATGGGAGATCCATGAATAATAAGTTTGTGTGTATAAAGTGCAATCATTGTATCAAAAACAGCATTATTATGAGATTAAATGCAAATACACATATGGTTAATAAATTAAAGAAACTAAATTATAAAAAATAATCAAATAAAAATGTATAACAATAAATAAAAATAGATTGTAAATTTAAAAATTTATCTTTAATCAAGATTTAAAAATTAATATAGTTAGTTGGTTAGTTTTTAGCATCGAAATCAAATCTGAAGATGCGAAATCAATTTAGTAAGATAATTCAAACATATTAAATATCGGGAGCTATTTCTCAAACAGTTTGTCTCAATGGAAGTTATTGTAAACATCGGCCCCATGCAGTGGTGAGCACAAACTCATCTTTTATCTCGTATTTTCTCTTTATCTTACTGAATATTACTTCTCTTCCTTGGTGTGTAATGATTAATATAATTATAGATTATTATATTTTGTTTCCAATAATGATTGATTGTAGTCAATCAAATCTTTTATAACTTTACTTAATCAATAGTCCCCTTAGGTAGTATTCGAGACCACGAAAGTGACATCTTGAAATGTTTTATTCCTAAATCAGCTATCATTTTAATACAATAACCTTAATTATACAGTACCAAACACTAAATCTTATGGGAAATCTCTCATATATATATATATATATAAAATACTCAAGAAATAAAGTCTTCTCTTGGGTTGGAAAAGTTTGCTTGAGGTAGAGCATAAGTAACTTCATTATTCTCATTTTAAAACTAAAACATTTTTTACATGTAATTTGAAATTATTTAAATTAAGAAATTTATGATCAATTAAAGAAGAATATGAACATATTCTAAAGTTTCTGAACTTTAAAAATTGCATGTCACATAAAAATATGTAAGTAATAAAATAACATATCACAAACAATTATATTTATTTATACTTGATTCTGTCTGTTATGAATTTTGAGCAAGATAACAAGATAAAGAATGCCACATAATAATCTTAATTAAATTGTAAATGCTGATAATAATTAGGATAGTATGTATATAGCTAAATTTTTATTCTTATTTTTTTAATTAAAAAACTTAAAACTAATTTTTTAATTTCTTGAGCTTATTTCACAAGCATTCTTGAATAAGTATAAAAATTAAGATAAAAAGAGAGACTAATTGAAATTAAATTATATTGCAATTTATTTTAGAAACGCAATGAAAAAATACCAGGATTCTAAATTTTCCTTCGGTTGGAGAACTTGACTTGATTGATTTTCTGTAAATTAAATGAATTTATGATAGACTTAATCTTTGATCATTCTCTATTTGACAATCTACTGGATCCATGACGATTGGACTTTTAACATCCTAAAGGAATAATGGTAAGTTTAAAAGGAATTTTAAGAATCCTGAACATTATGTATTAAATAGGAATTTTACGGCGTATAACCCTTCTAGAAGGTGGGGTGCCAGCTTAGAAAATTCCATTTAGATTTATCAAAAGTCTCTTAAGAACTTACATTTTTAAAAGTCATGGTTTTTATAGAATATCAGATAGACCACCCATCATTCCAAGAACAGTATATTAATTATGGAGAAATTTATCTTCAGATCTTGTGAAGTGAATTGCATTTACACTTCCATATTAAGTCTAAACAGCTGGCCCTGAAAGCATGCTGTGATACCAAGCAGTAGACACTGGTTTATTTATTAAGAATAATCCAGTAGATAACGAAGGATTTATCATATCTTAATTAGCATAAACGAATTCTAAATAAAAAAATATTCAATATAATGATTTCAAAAGTTACAAGAAGCAAGCAACAATCAAACCCCAAAACCCTTTCAGTAGTTTGATTGAGTTTTTGATTGATAAAAGTAGACTATTAGTGCATACTTTATTAGGGTTTTAATTGGTTTATGAAGGGGTTTAATGTTTAAATATTAGTAATTTAAGTGAGTATATGCGAGGTTTTGGGTCTGTTTATGACTGTGAGTTTATAGATTTATTGTTTAAGTTGCGTAATGGATGTGATGAATTTAGTGAATAACTCAAGCCTGTTCTGAATTATACGTCTATAGCAAGGCTACTCCATAAATCTCCAGCAACTGTGAAGTCTCACTGTCTATTAGCATTGAATTTAAAGAGATAGCATCTTAATTCTAAGCCTAAGAGACCCTTAAAATTTTAGCAGCATCATATTGAATATCTTATTAATGATAAGACTCTTAAATACTGGGCTCATTTCTCTCTAGCCTAGAGGGCTGTGATGTTTCATCGCCAATTTCCTGAGCTACAAATATCTGCTTAATCGATAGCTCACATATATAAAAAGAACGGAATATCTTATAAGACAGTCAATCGCATTAAGAGAGTAATTGACTTTAATGTTCCATTTTATAAGAATAATTTAAATTATATATTCGATTAAATGCAGAGGAGCATAATATAAAGTTCATACACGCTGATGAAACTGTATTTACATTCAATACCTTTATATCAAGGTCTTGGTACAAGAGGTATAGTAATATAGAAGTTTATGACTAAAAGGTTAAGGTGTAAACTCATGCTATTCTTGGTGGAATAAGTGAAGATAGTGGCCTCGAGACTTATGTTATTCACCCTCGTTCTATAAAGACTGAATAATATATTAAGTTCTTGCAATAACTCAGAGATAAGTACGCGTACTAAGAGATTATTCTATTCGTTGATAACTTGTCAGTTCATAAAACTTAAGACTTAATGAAGGAATATGAAAGGCTAAACATAACACCTCTATTTAATGTTCCTTACAGCCCTCAGTTCAATGGACTTGAATTATATTGGGAGTTATTGAAAGGTCATTATAAGAAATTGCTGCTCTATCACTTGATGAACGATCTGAAGATAGATACAGTAGATTTTATTAAGAGTGCTGCTAAGAGAGTCAGCGATGAGAAAGCTAAAGTATGCGCAAGAGAAGGGAGATTTTGTGTATATAAATAAGTTTTAGATTTAAACGAATGAATAAGTTCACATATTAAATTTGCCCGTAAAGGGATTTGGCTTCTCTTTCTTTTCTTCCTCTTAAGTCTTTGCTTGGGCCCATGTTTCTTCTCTTAGTGCCAGCTCCTGCATCTATGTTCATCTCGTCTGGCTTTTATAAATCTTTGAAGATCCTCTTGCTCAATTCATGTTTTACTTGAGACTTTCTCTCTCTTGTTTAATTTGCTGCGCTCTTTCATCAAGTATATAGCAGTAACAGGTTTTTCTATAAAGTTAGAAGACTAAGCTTACTTGAGATGAAAGGATGCTTTTGAAGTTCCTACAGCCAGGTATCACTGATTTTAATACCTTCCTTCTCTTTTTCTTCAGGAGAGGTGCTGTATCGTTTCTTGTGAGCTTCTTAAATATTTTCATTTAAGTACTCATGTTTCACAGTTCCAAGGACACCAAAGAAGAAGTTTCTCTCTGTCAACTTATTAAAGAGTTGCAGCTTTGATGGAAGGTAGAGAGCAAAATCCGGATCACTCATAGCATCGTCATATAGGTTTGTCACTGATATTTCAGGGTAGTTAGGTATCTCTATCATCCTAATTTTATTAGACTTAAAAGCTTTTTTCTCTTCACTAAGTAAGGCTTTTAAGAATGAGATTTTAGTTCCCTCCTAAGTCGGCAAGAACAATCCAACTATAATGGATTTATTAATCTTACTTAAGAACTTACCTTGCTATACCAAATATCTATAAAGGTCCTCTTTACTTCGAAATTTTCCTATTAAATCTTGAGATTAAATTCTCTTCATTGCATCATTCATAGACTCCATCTTGCTTCCTCTTTCTAGAAATGTTAATGAAATTTAAAATTATGGATATCCTAACTGGAGGTCAACCTTGAAAAGATATGCGGAGAAGCATTGTAAAACTTGCTCCAAGTTTCACAGATTGATTTCAATTTTTATCAATCTATCTCCATTAAATTGCTCCTAATAGTATTTAATTATTTTAGGAGGTCCTCCAAATTAAGTTCAAACTTTATTAGGAATTAAATTTTAAGGCTAAAACTTAATTAGGAGCATATTAAAATAAAAATTTTTAATAACTTTACCTCCAAATTAAGTCCAAACTTGATTTGGAGGACCTCCTAGAGAAACAAAACTTCATTAGGAGTATTTAATTTTCTAAAACGTATTAAATTCTCATAAAATATGTCAAATTACAGTCTTCTATGGTTAATTAATTTTCTTACCTCTCAGCCGAGAATATACCAGAGTGTCTTATACTCGACTATTATAGTTTATCAAGGTATATTATATCATTATTATAATAAAATAATATCAGCAAACTAAAATGAGCGCTAACCTGTTAAGAAGAGCGGCATTACTTGGATCAAGTCAATAAAAGTTATCATTCCAGCAACCAAGAAAAGTAGAGACCAGAGACGCTTATACTCAGTGGGAGCCTACTTATGACAACTTTGACCAGTCTAGCTTTGAGATTTAAATATAAGTTAAGTAGGAGGTTATCAAAGAAGCTGTGCAAATTGAGGAGGAGGTTAAACAACCCGCCATAGAGCATTAATAAATACCAGCCAAAGTTGACTATTAATGCAAAGAATGCAATAAAGTTTTCCCTTACAAGTCAACTTATAAAAGACACTTGAGAGATATACACAACGATATGCCAAGGTTATATCTCAAGGATTTAAAGAAAGATGGGAAGTATGTCTGTGAGTTCTGTGAGAAGCCATATTCTCATACTAGAGACCTCAAAGTGTACTTAAAGAAAATGCACAATCAAAGTTTGTCTTTATTCATGAACCTACAGGGAATAGATTCCTCTAAAAAAGAAGATCAAGAAACCCAGTGGAGTCTCTCTCTTAGAGTCGAAGTCTAGAAGTAATTTAAAATGAAGAAAGCAGTCAAGAACTTTCCAGTCTCTGAGATCAATAAAATCATGGTAAAAATAGAGGCAATGAAGATTCCCATATTAAAAATTATTGACTTAGATTCTTGCCTAGAAAGCTATCTCACTCTTGAAGATAAAATAGAGAAGAGAGTCATTACTGATGACTAATATGCTTATAAGATATATCCTTTCAATTACTTCCTTGCTGATGACAAGTTCCAAATGGAATTTGCAAATGAGTATTATGCTCTTTAAAAGGCAAAGTTAAATGAGTGCAGGCATATCATCTAGCTTGATGCTATTTTACTTGGTAAAGATCATGTAGCCTTCAGGCTTCCTTTATTAGAAATGACTTACAGAGAATTCTTATCTGACAATAAATGTCAGAGATAAATTAGCTAGATAGTATAGCAGATAGTTGAGGGGATTGAAGAGCTTCACAAGCTAATTATGTTCATAGAGACTTAAAGCCAGAGAATATCATGATGAACTTTCAGCCTCTTAGAGTTTATATAATTGACTTCAACAGAGCATATTTCCCAGAGAGAGAGGATTGGAGATATGGAGACACTTAATGGGATATCTGGGCTCTAGCAGTAATAATAATAGAGAGCTACATGCCAAGAAACGATTACTTTAGCTACAGGGGTGAGAGAGATTCTAAGCAGAGAATCAAGCAATATCTCGATAAAAATAAAATAAATCGAGGTCTCAGAGAACTTGCATACTCAACTATTATCAAGCCAAGCTGAGAGAATTAAGTAACTAAAGAAAAAATCAAACAGCAACTTTGAAAGATAAAATTCAGAGAACTGCCACATGACTCTAAGCTTATGTTTGTGTGAGATATCTTAAAAACTCGCTTGTTATACTCACTTAAATTACTAATATTTAAACATTAAACTCCTACATAAACCCAATTAAAACCCTAATAAAGTATGCAATAATAGTCTACTTTTATCAATCAAAAGCTCAATCAAACTTCTGAAAGGGTTTTGGGATTTTGATTATTTATTAACTTTTTATATAAATAAAATTATATTTTTATGAATAAATTTATAATATATAAAAATCCTTGTTTTCATAACATTCTCATGATGTTACATATTTAAATTAGAGATTTTAAACCCATCGTTTTAACAATTAAAGGTAAAATCATTTTTACGAAAACAAGAATTTTTATAAACAATTTTTATCTATTTTTGACTTTTAAAATATTTTTTCTTTTAATTATATTGATAATATTTTACAAGACTTTAATCAAATGTTTAATTTCAATATTTAGCGTCAGATCTTTCATTTTTTTTTAAATTATTTGAATTATTAAGCTTCTCCTTTGACATTTGTGTCAAATACATTAGTTTGATCAAAGCATCTAATAATATCTATATAATTGATTGAGATCCAATCCAATGTTAAATATAAATAAAATTATTATTATTATTATTTTATATATAAATTAGTTAGTTTATTATTGATCAGAATTCTTAATAATTAAACAAGCTCTAATTTAATTTGAAATTCATTTTGTGTTTTATTGAATTTATCATATGTTTAATAAAATTCTTTGTGCTAAAATATTATTTCATAGTTCTCTAAATTTTATAAATCTTCTAAAAATTAATTTAAATAATATGATGCTTTTTTTAAATATATTCTTTGAGTGCTCTCTTAGTTAAGCGAAATTCTTCTTCCATAAATTATAAGTAAAATAAATCAAAGCTCTTAGGCATCAAGATTCGATAAATTCCTTGATATTTTATAATTATTTAATTATTCTTTAGTGTAAACATGGTCAGGTGAATAAGCTCCATGCTCAGCGATACTTGGGAATGAATCAAGTACCAATGGGAAACTTTCATCGTCCACGATGTGCCAATGCAAAACACGTATTATGATACTTATTATGGTTTGATAAATATTATAGTATGATTGTTTGTCTAGCTGTATCCAGCATAAACCCTCTGAAGGGGTATCTGGGGGCATCATGAATTACAATTGGAAGTTGGTCAATTTAGTAAAAACCCTTTTATGTGTAAGATTTCTTAATAAGTTAGGTCATTGTGGACAAGCCTCTCACTAGATATGAACACTTTACATGTATAATTTTTGACTGATTAGCTTTAATGGTAATTTGTTAGGTATCCATCAGAATCAATATAATTATAGGACTCATCAGTCTAAAGAATGTCTGGGTTGAGTAACTCCTTAATTTCAAAAAATATTATATCCAAGCTGATGTACTTGATTAGAGCTAAGTCATCGGTAGCTCTAATTTCATATTGTTTCAGGATTATTTTAAATACATATTATTTAAATAAAAAACAAATATAAATACAAATATAGATAAATTCAATCTCCAAATCAATTGTTTTTTTAAAGAATTAATGTATATAAATTCGAAAATTATTTATAAATTTTGATAATTAATTAATTTAATAATTTAAAAACGAAAATAATTGAGTAATAGATTGTTGAATCAGAGAAAAACTTTGATTATATGAGTGTTTAAAGATTATTGCTGCTTTGAAATAAAATAGTAAATGAATCAATAATTTATTTTTTTAATAATTATATAATTATATTTCAAATGTCTATTTTGTTTAAATTCAAAATTATTATGCCATAATTATAAGTACTTGATTATATTATATTATAAGTTTTATTATATTTTTATGTATAAATATCATGAAAAATTAAAGAATTTCTATAAATATATATAGTTAATTTGTTAGTTTTCTTTATTTAGGACAATTAATCAATATAAGTTATTTGTATCTATGAAAGCAGAAACCTCTCCAAAAGTCATGATATTTACTAAGTAAGGAAGGATGTTTGGTGGCTAGGAGGTGTCTAGTATGTGCTTCTCGAATTAATAGCAACCAGAAATCGCTACGAATCCACTCGTAATGAGTAATTTGCTGAACATCTTAATTTATATAATGCAAATATAATGGTATAGTACTTGGTTCATAAAATGGGTACTAATTTTAAAAATATTATTCTAATGTTATTTCAAGTAGTTTCTTTCCATCAATCAATCATTGTTGGGGTAAACCAGATTTTTCTTTTCGAAATATTTCTATTTAGATTATTTTATTTAAATAAGGTAAGATGAGAAATTCTTGAAGTCGAAGGAACCTATTGAGAAACTTTACTCTTACTGATTATTAAAAATAAATAATTGATCCTAAAATTTGTAAGTATTTAACAAATTTATTTAACATATTTTAAATATAAATATTTTTACAAGAGCCAACTGAGATCATTATAACCCTAAAATATTAATCACATAAACAGTATTATTTAGTTCAGAAATTCATTTGAATATAAATATATTCCATTATCAAGGAATGTTGTGATCAACATTAAATTTTATTTCTTTGGTTTTTAATTCAAGATAAATTTGATGTATTTTCTTATCCATCAGAATTTCTAGATCATAGAACTTAATTAGATAGTATAAATTACTTTATTTCAACTTCTTTTGTTTCCAAGCTATGTAGATCTTAATATATACAGCTCTAAACTTTCTTTTACTGCAGTCATCCTTATAGTCAGATAAAAACTTTGACACATTATTTCTTTATTACAATAATAATATTATTTATCACATATTGATTCAAATGCTGAACATCTTAATTATGATTAATTATAATAATATTTAATGGAAGTATAATATCCTAAATCCCTCTCTACAGATACTATGATAATTGTTTTATTATTAATTTATTGAAATCTCTCAATATTAATATCATTATAATTGTTGGTAGATAGAATTTAATAAGAAGATTAAAATGACAAAGAATTATAAATAAATTTAACCCATTAATTAATTTTAAACTATAATATTGTAATTATATTTTATAATTCCCTTGCATGCTAACATGTGGCCAAGAGCATTACTTAAAATTACAGAGACTTAACTCTTTCAAGGATGTGATTACAAGACTTGGCATTCTTACTTATATATTAAATCAATTACCTCTGGCTATTGTGAAATCGGCATGTAATGTCTCCATAGATTGCCAAATACAACTATGACAGAGGAAGTAAATACTTTTGAAAAATATATAATATACTAATAGAATCATTTGTTAAGAAAGATAATATAATTCTACATATTATGTTAAAATAGATAAAAATAGGAAATTCAAGAAATACAAATAAATAAATGATTAATATATTGATTATAACTGTCATGAATTAGGAGTACCATTAATTCTAATTTGATTTAGATTTAAAGCTTAATTAATTAATAAATCATTTAATATATTAAAAAGTAGTCAGGTGGTCTGGCCGGAGTTTTTGGTGGTCCACCGCAAGTGTATTATGTCATTCATGTATAAATTACCAATGTGTAGAACTACAAATGAACCAGCACGCCGGAGACCACTACGACGGATGTTTAAATGACTGATAGGCCATCGTGACCTTATTACTGCGCGGAGAATCAGTAAGTAATCTAATAATAATGTCTCACAACCGTCACTAATTCTTCCTACAGATTCAAAGCGAGGGTAGCGAGGACCTCTGGAAGTAGTGCCAAAGCTTAATGACAAGTCAAATTCCGGGTTTCAGCCACATCGAAGTCTACACCGATCGCTCAAATGAGATTTACTACCTCTGCATTCGCTTTAAGACAGATTCTATCGGAGCCAACAAGTAATACTTCACAGAAAAGAAGCGCAAAGGCAAGGCGATTATGACACAGCTGGAACTAACAGCCAAGCTTCTCGGACATCATTCATAAGAGAAGTTCGCATCAGCAGTGGATGGACTAAAGCTAATATACGGGCCTTCTCACCATTACGAGCAGTTTATCGCAAAAGAGAATGCTAAGAAGGTGAAGGAAAAATAAATGCAGGAGCGCGGTTCTAGAGGCGCTGTCGATGTTACCAATGACTACATGCTCGAGAGGCTTTCAGGGGGAGCACAGTCAAAGGAGGAGTTCATTCGCAAGAATTCAGGCGATGTGACCCAGCTCGTAGCCATTGCCAAGGCATACAGCTCAATGAGCTACGCCGATCAAGTGATCCAGAAGTCCGGTGTCGCCATTAGGGAGAGGGTACCAATCATTACAACTCTCCAAGAATACATTGCCGATCTTAAGAAAAACGGTGATGACTCCAGTACCCCAAAGGATGCCGATCTACAAGCAATCGGCTACCTCCATATTCTCGATGCACTGTATGAGCTCCTAATCAAGCGCAAGAACAGCAAGATTCACAGCATCTGGATATACGGGCTCACCAATACCGGGAATACAAAAATCACTCGTATTCAAAAAACCCCAAAACCCCTTAGTGAGGTTTATAAGTGCTTTGATTTGTAGGCTATAGTTGGGGTCTTATTGGGGTTAGTAGAGAAATTATGTCAAATTGCAAAATGAGAAATAGATATTAGCGAAATTTAGGGTCTATTTATGATGAGTAATATTTAGATTTAGTGCTTAAGCTTAGGTATGGTACAAGTATTAATATAGACTAAGTCAAACCAGTAATGAATTATGCTGCTATAGCAAAGCTCCTGCGCAAGAGTGTCTCAACAGTTAGGTATCATTGCTTGTTGGCTGTTTAGCATTATAATTAAGGCGCTTGAAATCATCCTGCAAGAAAATAAAAGTTCTCACTGCACCATATTGACTACCTCTGCGACTCGAAGACTTTAAAGTATTGGGCACACTTTCCACTAGACTAGCGAGCTGTGATGTTTCATCGCAAGTTTCCTGACATGCGTATCTCTCCTTAAACTATAGCAAACATTTATAGAAGAACTGGTATTACTTTCAAGACTGTCAACAGAG
>ARYC01007162.1:0-22033 GCA_000711775.1 Oxytricha trifallax
TCCGACAAATTTCTTGACCTCTCTAGGACACTAGCTAGCCCCTCTTCACTTACTCAGACACTTATCTCTTCTACTATTCCTGACAACATTGGACTCCTGAAACTCACTAGAATCATTTCCTGAATCCATGACAGAGCGAGACAAGACACAATCTCAAAAAACTAACTTTTAAGTGATGCCCTCAAAACTTCTCTTTCCAACCTTAACCAAGGTTAAGGCTCACTCCCTATTTAATACCAGGCCGATCAGAACATGTCTTCTGACCAGGATTCTGATCAGATTCTATCCGAACAGAACCCACCTGACAAAGAGTTCACCCACTAACTTAACATCAACTAAGATTATGACCTACACTTTGCTTAAACCTTTCTACCTGAACCTGATAGGAAAGTTCTCAACGACAGCAGCAAAGAATTTCTTTAAGGACTATCTGATTTATCCTCCTTAGACACTGAGGCACTATCAGACATGGACTAAACCACCATTGCTCTTCTAGTTCCTACAGAGTTCTTGAAAATCCAAATCAAAGATTGGTAACAACTTCCCAAGGACTAGATCCTTGACACAATTAACCTACTCCAAACAGCTGCTATGAGCCAAGAAAAACCAACGAATATTCTATATTCTTAGTTTTCCTTATACTTGGAAACGTTAGACAAGCTACACTCAGAGCTTCTAAAAACAGTCTTTCAGCCCTACCAAATTCTAAAGATTATCCAAAGCAAGAAATAAATACCCTACGCCTCTTTATACTCTTCACAAGTATACAAAGAACTTTATCTCTAAGCTACCAAAAAGATTGAATTACCAGTCAATGATGATGAGGCCTTCTGGTCCGTCATTACTTTTAAAGTAATTTGGAGAATACTAGTAGCAATGCACTCTAAACACTACTCCTGTTCTTATCCACAAAAGTGAAATGGCCTACCTACTAATTGCCCTATAGCCAAGACTAGAACATAACAACACCCATACTTCGACGGAAACTTAAACAAAATTGTTTAAAAACTAGCTGGATAAAACTTCACTGAAATGAATACTCTCTGGTACAGAATCTTGAACCATTGTGCAAATTCTTTGCGAATTTGCCAAATTTTGCCATTATACTTAGGCAATATGTATTTGACCTTAAACAACAAATCAGACAGTCAGACGACTTCTTCAACACCATAGACTACAAACTGGGAGTACTGACATAACTGCCACAACAAAACCTTAGAGACCTAACAAGACAAGAGTCAATCTCAACATCCAGACAATGGGAGGGATATGAACTCCTATGAAGGAACTTTAACCAAAAGAGCACTACCCTTTCATAATGATATGCTCAGGGGGCTATAAGCCCTCGATGCGAGTTAATTATTACTATTATTATTATTATATTCTAGGGTTTCAAACAATCTTGCATATAATAATTATAATTTTTGTCGCTACTTGAAGCGTAAAACATGAGTTTTGGCATGCATCCAGCCACCACATCATTTATTCTATTAATATCATGACGTTTGTAAAAGTTACAAACATTCATATTTATAATTATACTATGCTTAATATGAAGAAAAAAGATCATGATTAATATGATAAATATAATAATTTGTAATATAATTAGATTTATTTTTCAACCGTTGGCATATTTTGAAAAGCTCCAACGGTTGCTGCGTTTTATAATTATTCAGTATAATTAAAATAAAGATACAATAAATGCAATTGCTTTTTTATCAGAATTATATAGATCAAGAATAACATTATCCTAATAAATTTTTTAATCATTTAGGATCTATAAAAATCTTAATAGATTATGTATATCAGCAGGAATTCTATTTTAAAGAATAATTTTTCAGTCAATTATTAAAACCCCAAGAGTATTTTTTTGAATTAAGTTGAATTAGAATTTTAAATAAATACTATATTTTTATTATTATAAGAACTTTGGTTGCTTTATGTAAAATTAACAAAGTACTAATATATATTTAGGCCTACTATCAAAAATCAAAAAGCAACCAACTTTTGAGGCCTGATCTGATTAAATTTTATTCTCATATATATACCCTTAATAATTATTATCAATATCGCTGCCACATTTAAAGATGCTGAGCCCAGATAACCAAGTCTCCCATAGGATCATACCCTTCCTGTCCTCCCCATGGGTGGAGCTCGACCCCCACCTGCTGCCACCCACCCTCCGGGCCCAAGAACCATCACCATTGCCAGAGGTGGCCATCTTCGAGACCAGGCTCCGATGCCTACTGGACAGCATGTCTACCCTCAAAAGATCCCCAGAGAGATTCAAGACATTGCTGCCACAATCTTTGGCCAAACTGTAATCACCTCTACTAAGAGATGGTGGACAGTGCTATTCAACTAAGACTCTCGGTGCGCAAGCTCACCTTCCATAGAACTGCCACACATCGAAAAGAGATGGCAAACGACGAGACGAGGGAGGAGACATTGAGAATAAGGGGTGCAGTACCTAATAGTGAAGACGCGACCGAGGTCGGAGGTGGGGGCCTCCCAGAAGACTTATTGGATAGAACCCCAACGGCTCTATTGCGAAACTTCAAAGACGAGACATTGCCACTCTCAACAGACCAAATGGAGAGGACGCCCTCAGAGGGAAAAGACCAAGAATGTGCAGATTCTTAGTCTTATACTTCATCAGTGGGCTGCCTGTCTCCAGACCTGCAAAGATAACTGAACGAATTACTAGAGAAAATAAAACAACCTAAAAAATAACGAACAAATCCCTAACGGACACTCAAAAAATGACCTAATGAATAAGAATTCTAAAAAAGCCAAGCAAAAGTCAGCTGATAAAGACCTCCAGGAGATGTACATTAGAGCCCCTCGGCCAGCGACGCCTACACCCTCACGGATTTATTCAAGCGCTATTACGAATTCATTTAGAGATTTCCTCTAATCTAGAGAAGGAAAACTGATTAGCGCTGAACGCTTTTCCCCCACAAGGTCAAACAGGCTTGCCATCCTGAGCCACTCAGGAAGAAGGACGTTCTAGGCACCCCTAATGACTATAATTTTTAACACATAATGTCGACATAAGCTAGATCACCGGCGCCTTCACCTATTCCTTGGTCGCCCTCGCCACCTGAGCCCCAAGGAGGCCTGATTAGGGTAAGTTCATTGACCATCAAAACCCCAAAACCCCTTAATGAGGTTTATAAGTGCTTTGATTTGTAGGGAATTTGTTAGGGGTTGGGGTTATTAATAGGTTTTAATGTGAATAGTAAATGTATTTAATTTAATCACTCAAAATGCACTTTTGGATCATGTGGGAGAGGTCTGAAGTTTATTTTACTTAACCACAACTCTAACTTCTCTAATGTTATGTCTGATCTAGAGTTTGGTTTTAAGATTATTGATTCTGCCAATTATTTTAATGATTGAGATACTCTGGTTTTGTCTATAAATTACTTGATTCTTTACTTAGCATCTTTCTCACACCTTGTAGAGTAGTAATCATTCCGAGGCATACCGCACTCTATTATTATTGCTGCTAAAGCCCACACATCCCATTGATAGTCTCCATCTCTCCAGTCTTCTCTTTCAGGATAATAGCCTGGAGTTCCCATAACACTTCCTAGCCTTGATACTTCTACCCTTAATGCTCTGTTGAAGTCAATAATTATCACTCTTACAGGTGAGAAGTTTATCATAATATTATCTGGTTTCAAATCTCTATGAACAAAGCCTAACTTATGTAGCTCTTTTACAACTTGTAAGGTTTAAGTTGCTATCAAAGCAAGCTACTTATGATTCCTTTGATCAGTAATAAAATCTCTGAGGGTCATTTCATAGAGTGGAAGTCTGAAAGCAACATGATCCTTGGCAAGGAGAACAGCATCTAGCTTGATTAAGTAACTGCACTCTTTAAACTTTGCTTGAATGAGTACTTGATACTCATTTGTGAACTCCATCTAATATTTATCATCACTTGAGAGATAGTTGAAGGGATACACCTTGTATGCATACTGATGATCACTGATAACTTTCTTATCAAAGGAGTCTTCTAATATAAGGTAGCTTTAAAGTGAAGTGTCTAGGTCAACTTAGGCAAGAACTGGAATCTTTTAAATTGAATTTTAATCATAATCTTTGTGATTTCAGATGCTAGTAGGTTGCGTGATTTCCTCACATATTCTGAATCACAAGCTTGTTAGAGCTCTACCATTTTCGAAGATTCTCTTGATTTTCTTTTGTTAAGTAGCTTCAATTCATCTTCATGCTTTTCAATCTCTAAATCTTTCTTGTGAGCTTTTAAAAGATGCTTCCTTAAATCTCTAGTATGAGCATACTGCATATGGCACTCGAAGCAATAATACTTTCCGTCGATTTTATCGTGCTTTAAGTATACTATTGGCTTGGCTTCTCTATGCTCTTTCATATGCCTATACCAACTAGATTTATGAGCGAAGTCTCTCCCACACTTCTCACAAAAGTATACTTCTACTTCTTCAGTTTGTATAGGAATTTCATTAATACATTTCTCCTCCTCTCTGTCTCCCACACACTTGTTTGCCATTCATTTTCTATTATTAATTTATATTTTAATAACAGAGACCTCAAGTGATAGCTCTGGTAGTTCCTTATGAGAGTTCATCTCGCAGCTATCACACTTTTTATTGCTGCCAAAGGTAAGTCTCATTTAGTTTGAAGGAAGGGCTGTTGTTTTTCTTAAAATGTTAGCGCTCATATTTAAATTTGAATTTAAAATTATAAAACTGCCTCTATAACTGAGAGCTTATATGAGAGCTCTGCAAGCCTACAAGTTTAAAGGGAAGTTCTTAAAGTATGAGAGAAGAAATATAAATGTTAAGAGAAGTTCCAGTTCTACATATGGGTGAGGAAGTAACCATTTTTACTTTCAATAATAAGTTGATTATAGTACGTACCGATTTAGGAGGTGCACCTAATTAAGTACGTACTGCTTTAGGAGGTATTTTGTGATTTTATGATTAAAATTAGGGTGCTCCTAATTAAGTACTAGCTTTAATTAATGCTCCTAATTAAGTACTCGCATTTTAGGAGTTGCTCCTAATTAAGTACGTACCAATTTAAATTAAAAAATATGGAACTATAACAGTAGAATTTGATATCAATCTCTCAAGTTGAAACCAGTTCTCAAAACCTTCTCCATATCCTTCTTAGAGGTTGACCTCCTATAGGATGCCCATATTTAATAATAAGTTTTACAAAGGTATATAATTGAAATCAATAAACTTAAATTTGAATATCATTTCTTAGATCTGTAAACAAGATGGAGTCAATGAATGATGTAATGAAAAGAGTGCAAGCACAAGAATTGATTCAAAGATTTAGAAGCAAGGAGGATTTGCACCGCTACCAGGTGCAGCAAGGTAATGAACTCATAGTAACTCATCTTGATTATGAAATTGGTTTGTTCTTGCCAACGATGGAAGGTACGAAAATTTCATTTCTAAGGGCGATACTCTGCGAAGAGAAGAAAGCATTGAAAACTTAAGATGTAAAGTTTGCAGAGATTTCCAAACTATCCAGAAATCTCAGTGACTAACTTATATGATGATGCTATGAACGACCCAGAGGTTTCGCTGTACTTGCCTACTAAGAAACAATTGTCAAATAAACTGCCTGAAAGAAACTATTTCTTTGGCATACTTGCAACAATTAAAGGTGATTACTTGAAAGAAAATTATTCAAGAATCTCATAAGAAAAGGTACAGCATCTCTTCAGAAGATAAGGACAAACAAGGGATCAAGATAAGTGAGAGCTGGCTATCAGAGCTGCAGAAGCACCCTTATATTTCAAGTAAGATTTATAGCTTAACTCTTTGGAAAAATCTGGTACTAGCATCTTCTTGATGAAGGAATAGAGCAAGCTTCACAGAGAGCGAAAGTCGCAGACAAAGTATGAAGTCAGCAAGAGGCTTTATTCAAATATTTAGCCTCCAGAGTCAATTAACATAGATGCTGGACCGGGCAGCAAGAGAAGAAACTTAGGAGGAGGGAAGCAAGAAGTAGAGGGAAAGAAAGAGAAGCCAGCTCCCTCTAAAGAATTTTAAATGTGACTTATATATTCATTAACTTAACTACAAAACTTATTTATATACATTCACTCTCCCTTTCTTAGCACACTTTTAAGCCAACAAATTATCTACTCTCTTTGCTGAGCTTTTAATAAAGTCTACTGTATCGATAGGTAGGTCATGCATCAGGTGGTATAGCAACAGTTTCTTATAATGACCTTTTAGTATACCCCAGTAGAATTCAATTCCATTAAACTATGGACTGTAAGGTACGTTGAACACTGGCGTTATTCTAAGTTGTTCATAACTCTTCCTTGTTTCATTAGTCTTATGAACAAAAAGATTATCAACAAACAGTATAATCTCTTATTCAGGGTACTTCTCTCTCAGCTGCTCTAAGAACATAATATACTGCTTTGTCTTAATAGAGCGAGGATGAATAACATAAGTTTCTAAACCAGCGTCCTCGCTAATACCTCCAAGAATTGCCATTGTTTATACCTTGACTTTCTAGTCATATACTTCTATGTTGCTATGCCTCTTATACCAAGATTTCTAGATGAAAGTGTTGAATGTAAAAACAGCCTCGTCAGCATGAATAAACTTAATATTATTCTATTAGGCTCTCTGCATTTAATTATAAATATAATTTAAGTTGTTGTTGTAAAAATGGCAGAGTGAAATCAATGACTCTCTTGATACGATTTACACCTTTGTAAGAGATACCGTTTCGTTTATAAATGTTTGCAACAGTTATGCAGAGATCTTCAACTCAGGGAACTGGCGATGAAACATAATAGCTCGTTAGTCGAGAGAGAAGTGAGCCCAATACTTCAAAGTTTTTGCATTAATAAGATAATCAATATGCTTCTATAGAAACTTAGACTTCCTCATTGGCTAAGAATTCAGCTATTATTGCTTTAATTATACAGCTTTCAAGCAGTGAGAACGAAAAGTCGAGGGACTACGCTTTAAGAGCAGTGCAATAGACTTATAGTTCAGTACTGGTTTGAGTTATTCACTATACATATCGCATCCATAACGCAGTTTAAACACTAAATCTATATACTCGTCATCATAAATAGACCCCAAAAGATTGTAATTTTAGTCTCGCAGTTAATTAATAACCCTAACCCAAATCAAATTCCCTACAAATCAAAGCGCTTATAAACATCATTAAGGGTTTTTGGGGTTTTGATTACCATTGGGGATCATCATTAAATTAATTAAATATATTTATATTTTTTAAATTATAGAGAATAAAAAAATCACGCGCAACTCCGCCAGGGCGTGTGCTGTGTGCCCCGAGTACCCAAATTCCTCCTAGATTTCGAAGGGCTGCAAAATGACCTTAAGTTCGGCCCTCTACCTCAACATTCGATAAAAAAACTCGAAGGCAAAAAAGTCTGGGAGATTTTGTAAGTTTAAAAATTTGATCGTTTAATAGTTTAAATCAAGGGTTTAGATTTAGTTTTAACGGCTGCCCTATATAATTAATTAAAACTAAAACTTTAATACTCAAATTCGATTATAGAAAAATGGAGTGCTCCCACTGCACCAGACCCTAGCAGGAAGACCCACGCCAGAATTGCCAAGATCGTCTCAAACTATGAAAAGATCAGGTCCAAGCAGTACATCTCTCCCTTCGACAGCATTGTGGGCGAGGTCGAGGCCGCCCCTGAGGATCACGAGGAGGTCGTGGTTGCTTGGCATTGGTTCCTCAGTGTATCTCCCACATACATGTAAAGGCTCCTGCAGAGATCCCTAAGTCACAGCTCCATAAGATAGGTCTGGCTAATAGCTTGCATTCATTACAGAGATACATCTTCCTGATCAGGGATTGGACGAACAGCTTCTGAAACTGAGAGAGATTTGATTTCATACTGCTAATATTTTAAATTTCACTTTTCACCCACTTTTGCAATTCCCCTAATGGGGTTTCATTCATCCAGTAATCAAAGCCTCTTTAGATTAATTCATTTATTTTCATTCTCACGATTGTTTAAAAAATTACTCTTGGTTTATTTAAAATTAATATTTATTCATAATTAAAATGAATTAATTAGCAAATAATTTTAAATTATATTGAAAAATATACTAATTCTCTAATATATAAAACACAAAACTATTATTTACAATTTTTTGTAGACGATAGAAATTAATCAAAATAAAAATACTCGAAACTTAATATCATATAACTCACTTCACAAATTCCCCAATCTCTCTCAAAGTCTTGAGCTGCTCTTGCCAATCCCAGTCCAGGTCCTTATCTCTGCGCATTCTCCATCCTTTGGTCTGAATTTCAATGCTTCCTTCATCAACGAATCCACGGTGTCCTAGGTGAGGGCGGGCTTGAATCTCTGCAGGAACTGAGGGGGGAGGTGGGGGGCGCTCTGCATCAGCATGGCCAGGTCCTTCTTGAATCTCTTCATGACGCTATCTCTGCTCTGCCTTTCCTTGCTTATCGACAGGGGTCTCTTGTCTCTGTCAGCAGCTCGGTTCATGATGTTGTCTACAGTCTCATTATTCTTGATTGGGTCTTATTGGTGGGAGGCACTCAGAATGTCTAGATTAGGAGAACTTCAATTGAGATTTTTCAAATCGTTGAATTTTACAGAGAGCTTGTTGCAGGCGAATTCGATGATTTTTAGCAAGCCACCATAGTCGTATTGTACCTCGATCGAGAGAGCGCAGCCTGAGCTAGAGAGTTACAAATAACTGAACAGGCAGCTGTTTACCAGACAAAGATTATTAAGGGTATACTATTGCTGATGACGCCAGGTAGTTGGAATATTCAAAATCACTCGACCCACAGAGTCCTCATAAGTCGGCTCCATGCAGTGAGTGTCCTAATGTATGCGACCTTAAGCCAACGCATGTAGAGTGCTGCCCCCAAAGGCCAGTTTGACTGTCATAGACTAGGGTGCCAAGAATCATGATTTAGAAGGGTTTATTCTGGTACACTTTAGCACTAGAGTGGTATGAATTTCACTAAGGAGCAATGCACTAGAGCTTCGTGCTTTGGCATAAGATTTTAGTGCCTTTGGCTACTCATGAGTATTCAGGATGCCAACTGGCTTGGTGGATGAGCCAACGGTATCTGGACAGCAGGCGTTCTTGAAATAATTGCTGGGACTCGCCATCTGATCACTTATCTTAGGTAATAGGTTACATTGTGCTCCTTCCCTACATATGGTGTGAACAACTAAGGCTCGAATCTTACCTTAATAGAGGTGCAGAGACATCCGTGGTAGGATCCAAGAAGTCACCCATGGTTTGGTAATGCGTCGAATCATCATGAGAACATTAAATATGGCGGCCTCCATCTTCCTTCTCAATACTACAAACCCTATCCAAAACCTAGTCCACTAATGTCGAATAAGAGAGCGTGGAGCGCGAGCCAAGAATACTGCTTACCACTCGTCAGAGTGCTCCCCGGCTTCTATTAGATACCAATATGTTGCTCAAGAGATTGCAAAGGCGCTGTTGGAAAGATGTCTTGGTGAGCAGGGGATCGTCGAACTCAAGATTGTCAAGCAGAAGATCCTCAGTTGGGTCCTCCGGCAGTTCAGGGTCGTCTTGCTCGCATGGTGAGTTGTGAATATCTAGTAGTAGGGGGTTCATCTGTTGGATTCGTGTCTTTTTTAAGGATTCTAAAGTATTATTATAGGGTTCGAGCAAGTTATAATAATTAAATAGCAATTCGTCATTTTGGTAGCTTTAGTAGAATAGCCTCTACTACTACTACTACTACTACTACTACTACAGGACCCTCTAATAAATTACTAAAGCTACCAAATTAATATAATAATTTCATCTATCTTAATTAATTTTATCGTCACCCAAATCTTATAAATAACAGCATTGGGGTTTTAAAAGCTTAATTATAAATTCATTTCTTTTCTTTTGCAATATTTAAATTTTAGAAGCAACCGTCGGCTCTTTTGAAAAGTTCTGATGGTTCAGCAAATGTTTAATGTAGGTTATATTGTACTATGATAAATTAGAAAACATAATGTTTTATTATTGCTGAGCACTTATAAATATTATTTGTTAAAAATAATAAACCAAATTTTGCCAATTGTATTGGACTTAGGGGATATCTTTAATATCGTAGGCTTTCAAGCATGTGAAATCGTATTTATCTCTCACTTGTTAAAGCCCTTCCATTGTTATTTGAATTGCCTTTTCTACCTCAGCATCATCATTAAAATAAATAATAAAAAAAGACATGAGCAATTGCATGTGGTATAAAAATTTAGAGTAGATCAATAGAAGTGGATAAAGGATATGTCTGACTTGTGATTAGGTGAGTTCAAGTCATATTAAAAAGATAAACCATCATAGAAATCTGAAATGTGAGATGATCAGAAATATGATAGATTAATTAAGTAAAATCAATAGGTAGCAATAATAATTAAAATAAACGATAATGACATAATGAAAAATAATAATCAAAGATTCCCTAAAGACCTAAAACACATGATAAATGAAAGTGTGAAGCAAAAAGACTGGCAAGAATAAATGCTCAATAGAATCTGAAAGATAAAAAGATAAACTATTAGAGTTTCAGTAATGATGAAGTTTCTTCTTCTCTTAAAAGCGGAGGAAGCAACTAAAGTGAGGACGAATAGGAGGCGGGAGATGATTTTCAGGATTGCTAGTCTAATATACGTCTATCCATGAATCAAAGAGATGTCTTCAGGTTAAGTAAGAATATATTAATTAAGTAAACTTATGAATTTAGCGAACCAGAGAAACTTTGAGGTAAATTAATAGGCATCTAATTTAATATCTTATCAATTAAAGAATCAATAAATTTTCAATAATAACTAATAGCTTAAACCTTCTCTGATGACAAGTCCAAATAACAACGAAATCCCAACTTCCAGTTATAAAAATAAATCTGTCCTGTTTCAGTTGTCAATTAATAAGAGAAACTTATTAAGAACATTCAAAAGCAGACACCCTAAGATAAAGTAAAACTTTTAAGGAAACGCAATTCACACCTGCAGAGTATTGTATATAATGGGTACTTGAATATAATTAATAAAAAGGATAAATTGAGTATGATTGTGAGCGAAGAAATATTCGATGTTTTGAAAAGACATGAAGAGTTTGAGCATTTTTATAGAGATTACTTTGTGGTCACTGTTTTGTAAACTTCAATTTGAAAATGTATTGAAATTTATCATAATTAAATTTGTCATTAATGTTTACTTAGAACAGCCATTAAACAAGAAAATGCTAAGTCAAGAACTACAAGAAGCTTAATTAGACGGGAATCAAAAACAATAAGATATTAGTAACTCTGTTAGAAAGAAAATTTTTGAGTGGACTGATGGGATTGCTACTGCAAAGATATTTGCTAATGATAGCAGAGAATAGGATACTTTTATTATTGAATTATTATCCACTAAACTTACTAAATCTTGTATCTATTTTAGCATTAATACCTAGGAATTAAGGTTTTATAAATTCAAATGGAACTTTAAATATAAAAAAAACAAAGGAATGAGGATAAAAGAAAAAAACATTTAGAATTCTATGTTCTAATTAATATTCATGTTAATTAATAATACCTTGAATAAAAAATATTTAAAAAAATAACATTATCCAGACATTGGTATAGTTTGCCAATATTTCACAAATTTAATATATAATTTGCTTGCAGAGTAATAAATCTGTTCAATCATCTCCATAAAAATATAAAATTAAAATTATGGGGATTATAAAAGCCATAATATTTATTATTTAAATTAGAGGTATTATCGATGAGCAGATTTTAACATAGAATAGTAAATTCATGAATTGCTCATTTATAATTATGATGAGTAAAGTATACGGAAATTTTAAAATATTTTTTTTAAAAATATAATCGAAATTTGACAGCATAAGTTTTTATTAATGACTATTTGATGAATAAACCCAGTGTTTTCATAATAGCTATTATAAAGCTTTGAGGGATTGTAGAACTACAAAATAATAACAAGAACGCCATATAATTTAATGAACTAGTGTGTATAATATTCCCAGTAAAAAGGTCTTAGGTTAAGTTTATTTTATTCTTTTTAGTCCAAGTGTCCTGTGGTATATACGGTAGTTTCCAAGTAGACTTCGAATTCTATGTGCAGTTGGACCAGAGCGTGAATCTGAATTCATACTGATAATATATGAAGTTCGAATCCTACAAGGTGTCAAAACTTTGTGCACTCACCCTGCCCGATCTGTTCTGATCGATTTAAGAGGTCATGTTGGGGGTCCATAGAGACCTCAATTATAACATATTAATATACTAATACTAATTCTTTTTAGTCTTTTATCTATTTTTGAACTCTTCTTTTTGTATTTGGTGTTTGCGATTTTATTACTTCTCTCCTGATTACTATTTTAGGCGATTTCATATCGACTTATTTAAAAATATTTAAATACATTGGTAGATTAATTACTGCAAAACTTGAAAAACGAAGTATATCATATTTGACTTGATCAGTTGTTCTTAATTCATACATATCACTGTGAATAGCTTTGGCAAGAAGCGGATGCTCTAATTCAAGTCTACATTTCTTTAAGTAAGTTATAATTGTTGGAATGTAAACAATTAACAGACCAGCAATAGATCCAATCTGCTCCAAGATGCTACCAACTTTTGGATAAAAAATTGTGATCATAGTTTGAATGAATAAGTTAGTAAAATTTATAATCTCAAACAATCTTTATGAAACTTCTTCATCTCTAAAAATTAATTAAAAATTAAGAGACATCAGGAAGTGATTGAATAGAAGAAAGCAGCAAAAATAACAAGCAAAATAGAGCTTATCTCAAAAAGAAAGCAAAAATATTGGTTTACTCGAATATTTACATGCAGTTCTAGGCAATCTGCATTTTATCGAGGTGTATTTCGTAATTTTTTTTTAAGTAAATGCCAGTAAAGCAAATTGATCCCATAATTCCAACAGAGATATAAGAGAATAGGAATTTTAAATAACCCCAAAAAACGTCTCTCTCGTAATTCTTTTTAGTTGGCATTGTTTTTAATGATTGGTAAACTAATTGTATTCAAAAAATCCCATCACCAATGAGTCCTGCTGTTGGTGAAAAATCAGTGATGAAGAGATTCTCAAACGTCTAACTTCGTCATCAGGGTTAAAATGAATTGGCTCATTGGGTTAACAATCTCGAAGAGTGTTATTTAAAACCTAGAAACCGAAACCAATAATGAACAGAATTAATGATTTGATGAAGAATGACCTAAAGGACATTCATTAATATTAAATTTAAGAATTGCCTTTAGCATGCTTTAATTTACAGAAAAGCTTGATGAAAATTGTGAGATCTTTCATCAATGTAATAGTGATATCAAGAGCAAAAATAATAAATGCCATTTAAATAAGTGAAAAATAACCGAAATCAGCTGTCGTGATAACCTCAATATGACTGCCTCTTATCCATTCAATAAGTCCAAAAAGAATAAAGTAAAGCATTTGTAATAAATGTCGAAACATGATCAAATGGCAGCCACCATAATTAGCAAAGTTGATGTATAACCACAGTTGTAAGCCCATTTCCCCAGTACTTATTAATTGTGTCACAGTACTCAGGGTCATTTCCAGATGCTTAATCATGAGAGTACAAGTTCTGTAGAAAATTCCCAGGCCTTTTATACAAATAATAAGTCCCAAATGGAAACCTGACTATCCAAAGGTTCATGGTAGAGTCATTATACCCGATCCAATCATAGTATAGTGTTCCAGCAAGAAAAAATTGTTAATCAAATTTAAATATAAAAGTGATTCCCACTAATTCTTATTTTTGCTTATAAATTGAACTAAATGAGCTTTGCTTTATCCTTCAACTTTTTATTACAGAACTTGCAAAGATTAGGAAACATAATAGCAATCTGGATCAATAACATTCCTTGAGAAACTCCTATTTCTTTGGATCTAATTATCTAAATCCAGTTCTATAAGCAGAGAATACTTTTAAAATATTGTAGTTTAAAAATACTTTATTGAGCATAAAAAAATTATTTTACTTCATTCTGTTGTAAGATTAATCTGCTGGTGAACTGATTAATGGTTGTCTCGACTGATCCTCTTCTAAAATTACATCTGCAGCTTCTGTAATGTCTCTTGTTGCATTCAGATTGTAAACTAAAACAAATTTACTTTTCAAACCTTAAATTGATTTTAAAAAATAGTGTTATTTGTTATTAAAAATTTAATTAGTCAGTTAATCTTTTCTGGAGTGACAAACATGGTGTTATTAGTCTAATAGCTAGATTTATCAGACATTTTCACTATTGAAATGTGTGTGTTATTTAATATATAACTTTGTTGAACTGTCAATAACTAATTGACTCGCAATGTATATAAAAATACTTACTCATTCATTACCCTAACAATAGTCATAAATTAAAAGTATCAAACTGATATAAATTAATCAATCAATAATATTTGTAATGGAAGCGGGAAATACAAAAAATAAACAAAAATTAATTGCTTAGCAAACTGTGGGAAATCAATGATAGAAAGCTCAAAATGGAGTTCCATTTGAGAACAATAATCAAAGTGAGTCATTCTTTAATTCAAATTATTCGAATAATCCAAATGCAAAGACAAACATACTGAATAAATAAACTAAATTATGTATACAGTGGAGTTATAGGAAGCAGGCCATAAGTAGTAATGATTAAGATGAGGATATTAGGAATATTCAGGATTTAAGAGGTCATTATAATAAATAAGATAAAAATAATAATAGATATTATTATAGTAATTTACATTTATTGTTATTTTAAAATTACAAGGTCCAAGAAATAACTTGAATAAACTTCAAGGCATATTTTTATCTAAATATGGTTAATTAGCTTCTAAAATACGATAAAAACTTGACAGTGAAGCACGACTTTTAATAGAAAACAGAATAAATAATAATGAAAAATATGACAGGACAATTGAAATGTAAGAGATTTGCTCGAAACAAATTTATAACTGATCTACGGATATATAAATGAGGATCACGCTTTCGATGAATATTTAAGAACTCTGAATATTTTCAAGAATGAAGCTGGCGAAGAAGACAAGAAACTTGTTAACAAAATGCAAATGAGCAAGTCAATCCAATAAGATGGGATAACCATACGATTCTACATGATATATTTAGAGTGGTTTAAAATCTCAGGCTTTATAATCTAATTCGTACATCAAACGGATAAGAGATGGGAAGACTCAATGATTTGCAATAAAATAAATATATTTATAACCACAATAAACTGTTGAGTGGATCATTTTAGTAAATGCCTTAAGCTTAAAGCCAGTTTAGTTTATTACTGAAAATACGCAATTTATGATCTAAAAAATAAAGTAGGATTTACGCATGAAATTCCTTATGATCAAATTGTTAATAAAAATCTTTCAGATCCACTAGTTATCCGATAAATCAATTAACAGTCTAAGTTAATATTGACATTGAGAATTAAATTTAGAAAGCTCATTCGAACTGCAAATTATAATTAAATTATTGTAGGAATAAATTTGACTTGGGAAATAAAAATTATAATTAAATTAATAAAAATAGTCATTCGTGGTAGTTATTTTTGTTGAAACCTAAGCAATATAGTACTTGTTTGAAAGAAAATTTAATTTAGCTGGACTTTACTATAAGCGGCTTCCCTCTATCGCATCCATGCAGCGAGATTAATTGATTTTAGTTTTGGCATTGAAATCAACTAAACAAATCAACCAATTAAAATCAATTAATCTCGCTCCAGGGATGTGATAGAGGGAAGCCGCCTATAGTAAAGTCCAGTTTATTTAAATTTTCTTTCAAACAAGTACTATATTGCCTAGGTTTCAACAAAAATTACTACCACGAATGACTATTTTGATTAATTTAATTATAATTTATATTTCCCAAATCAAATTTATTCCTAAAATAATTTGATTATAATCGTTTAAATTTGTAAAGTTCAAGTTTCAGAATATTTTGATGGAAATATATTTCTGAATTAAATCCTCGTCTGGAGCACTTTTCCTAGCATAAGCGCATCTTGAAGCCAATTTGCTTTTCAAGTTTAAATGAAAACACCCCTTTAGTATTTGTCGAAGATATGGTCTTCTGTAATAATATAAAGTGTAAGATCACTTAAAATTTTATTTTATTTAAATAGAGGTAATTGAAACAGATTATAATAAAGGAGATATTCATATAGATATGAGCCCACTCATAATATTCTTAATTGTGCTATTCACATGGCAGAAGCCTTAAATCATGCTTATTCATTTTATATTGTATTCATCTATTATAAGAGAATGAAAAAAATAATCTCATTCAAATAGAATCTTGCATATGAATATACATCCTGGTTAATATAATGGTGGCAAGATCCGTGAAAGAGATGAATAGTATGGCTTTTTCTTAACAGATTTTGGGGATCCACTTATGATACTTGAAGAAACATTTTGGACAGACAGCCATGAAGATTTTCTAAAGAATACTTAAATTCTAGTAACCTCATTCTTAAATTTAAATTCACTTTCTATAGTCCTCCTCATATTTTAAGTTTGATTAAATCAGCAGCAGATTCAAAAAGACTAGATGACCGTAGAGAGATTCTCCGTCGCATAAAGCAATCAACTAATGTCCTTCTAGACATTTATAGCTTTGGAGAGTCGATATTTTTCATGTTAACTGGTGGCTATGTATGGACCTCTACGATTGATTTATACATTACATTTGAAAGCAAAATGCAAAAAACTGAGGTTATTGTTGATTAATATTCTCTTCAAATTTCCAAAGCCATACTTAAAAGATGCTTGCATCTATAGAAATAGCACAAACCTTTCGATAAAATATCTGATATTCTTATGAATTTGCACACTGCAAAAACTAATATAGAGAGAAAATAAAGACAAAATAGTGTTCATTTTTACAATTGTGAATCAAATAAAAAACCAATGCCTGGATTCCACCTGGTAAAAAAGAAAGATGATACAAGATTATGAATTGTGTACATGTGAAAATTTTTCTTAAACAGAACAGGAAATTTATAACGCCAAGAATAAATTACATAATTTATATCTTTTAGGCAAGCAAATGAAAAATAATCAACTAGCTTTACTTAATGATCCAGACATTATTATGAATGAAGATAATAAAAAACTTAATCGAAATAGAAAGACTTGGAAAAATCTAGAAGATTCTATGAAAATGATGACGTTGACTTTATTGCACTTAACAATTAACTGTGCTTGCATATTAAAATAAAATTTCTAGCAGTGCATCGATATACTTTTCAAACTTTATGACTAATCCCATTTCATTCTTTAATTATTTGCTTTTGTGCTGGAAAGCTGGTATCTACTGTGACAGTTATTTATTAAATGAAATTAATCGAATTTCATCATTATAATTTTAGCATAATTGCAGTTAATTTATTAAAAAAAAGTATTTAGCCAGAATTTTGAAATCAAAATTGTATGTTATTTTCATATTGAATTATTAAATAGTTTGCTGATGTATGCAACCAAGGTAAACTACGAAAAAGCTCTTGCAAATGCTAGTGACGGCGCCATTATAGAAATAAAGAGAAGAATAAAGAAATGTCGTATGTTCAATGATGAATATCCAGGTTAAAATTAATTTATAAAAGAAATTTAATATTGATTAATCAATACAATCACAGTAATATTATAATTAATATTGAGTTTAGTTTATATTTTGTTATCTAGAAATGAGTGATATATAAGATATAGTTGTCTCTTTTAATGGTAAATTAGCAATAAATTTCCAAAAGACCTCTAGATTAATAGTTTAGGACTTGAGGGCTTAGAAATCTCTAAAGATATCGAAGAAAAATGCAACTTGTATGGACGCATATGATAAATTAGATCGAATTGTTGTGAGATTAAGAAAGAGTTTAATCGTTATTTTTAATTTGGCTTTTAAAGACAATAAATTTATTGCTAATGTTGAGGAAGTTGAATTAGGTGTAAGAATATTAATTTTGTTAATAAATTTCATAGTTTCACACAAGGATGATACTACTTGTTAAGCTATCAAGGGAAGGGTATTTGGAATGAGTGGAAGGATGGACAACTATGTTGCTCTATGGATTTTCTAAAAGAAGATATTGCTGTCTTAGATAATAATAACTAACTAATTCCTTAAGTCCACTTGTATAAAAATTACATTTTATTTACCTTCAATATAGACATAAATATGATCGGATAAGAAGATTTCATGTTTACAACAAATTCAAGTTTTGACATTTAAGTTTATCATCTCTATTCAAATTAGGAGTGAATCCGATAAACTTTTGTTCTATAGGTAATTAAAGCTTAACCAATATTTCTATAGAAACAAAAAGTCTAAGTCGCAAGTTAAGTAATTGCATATGATGGTATGCTGGGTATTTTAAGTGGTTAAGGGTCGTATTATATTTTTATGGGATAAGACATGGTGAG
Organism: Oxytricha trifallax; assembly: GCA_000711775.1. NCBI lineage: Eukaryota > Ciliophora > Spirotrichea > Sporadotrichida > Oxytrichidae > Oxytricha > Oxytricha trifallax. The sequence continues at coordinate 18,488 of ARYC01007162.1, forward strand.
TGTCTAAGAGAAATCTAGGTTGCTTCATTTGTAGTTACACTTTCAATTACACCTATGGGAAAATACGTATTTGCAAACTTGCTAGACGGATATATTTTTTTTATATGAAACGATGGGAGGTATAACTTGGAGAACTGAGAAACTTTATGATAAACATACTGGTATAGCCTTAGTTGCTAGTAATTTCATTTTTTAAGTCAACAAAGAAGGATGTGAATAAAAACTTATCAATTGACTTGAAAGAGAAAACTCTAAACTCAAGATGAGTATATCGAAGCAAGAAGTGGTTTCGAAAGCACAAATAAAAGTAAGACTCAAAAACGGATTAACAATTAAAACAAAAAATTCTTGAAAGATAACATTTGATTCAAGTCAGCTTCTACAAAGAATAAATCCTAGAATCGTAAATAGATGCTTTCTGTTTAAGAAGTTGAGCATTATTAAGAGAGTTATTACAGGAAAACTTTAATTGAAGATAAAGATTAAGATTTCAAAATGCCAGAGGATGATGTCAATATTCATAATGTGGACTAGGATGAAGTATTCTTAGAAAATTCCATCTTCAAGTACTTGTACTTTAAAGATATGAAATTACTAGACAATTAAACCTATAAGATGTGTAATAAGAATACGCTGGCATAATTACTTAGTCAAAAATTCTTTGGGTTAAGTTAGAGCTTTTTAGAATTTAACTAAGCAAGAAAAGCTTAAGATATTTTGTTGCTTTATGATTAACGAGTTAAACTAAAAATTAAATATTTATCAATTCACTGTTAAATACTAAAATTAAACCATCAATTTTAGTCGTGACGTAGACGTATCTTGAATTTGTACCATAATCCAAAAAATAAGCTGAATATAATCATAAATTATGATCATTGCAAGTTAATTCTACTCGCTGTCAAAAAAAAAACAGGAGATAACTCAGATATTACTCATTAAGGACAAACTGTTGGGCTTAGAGTGTAAAATACTAACTTGCAATTTTTAGGAGTGGGACCTTGCTAACTGATTATTAACACTGATTTAACTAAAAATATCAAGATAAAAATTAAGTAAAAAGCAAAATAAATGAAAGAACACGCATTTGAATCATATAGAAAAAGAGTGAAGAGTAGTCTAACTGCTATATGCAAAGATTAGGAGAGGTTTATCAGCTTTAGATAAACCCCAGCGTAGTAAGATTATGGGCTCGAATCTAAATAAATTCCTACAAGAAAGGAAGAATTTACAATATTTTCAGATAAAGCAGCTTAACCTACTAAAGAATCATATATGCATATGATTTTTACGAAAAATGAGACCTCTTTGCTTATTATGAGCAATGATTTTAAGATTACTGTTTTTGAGGTTGGGTATTGGAATATAAAGATGTAATTCAGAGCTTATCACGATGCACATGCTAGATTCTACCTAAAAAATATGAGAGAAGATTAGATTGTTAGATTAATATATCAGTGGTGATTATAAATGATTCTTGCACTATTACGGTTTCTGGCCTATACAATGGTGCAAATTAATTTTGGGATGTGAATAATAATACAGAGTAACTTTAGCAAGAAATACCCTCAAATCACGCTGAAGTACTTTAATGTTTAAATTTGATTAAAGAATGCTTGTGAGTGCAGGAGCAGATTATCTAATAAATGTGTGGAGCGCTATGTCTAAAAGTCTTCTCTTTGAAATAAGAACATTTAGGTTCAATTACTTAATTGGTATTTGTGAAGAATAAAACAAAGAACAGATAGTTTCGGTAGATGTTGAAAGATATATGATTTATGTGACTTTAGATGTTTATATTGAAAAGAAATTTAGTGTAGAAAGATCTTCTAGACATGCTATCGAAGGTGTGGATGTTTTATTCAGCTCATATGTGGATGAAAGAGAGATATTTCTAGTTAGAATAAATTAGACACCAGCTATTTTGAATATTAAAATTAAGTTGGAGTTGAGCCTTATTATGGTACCTATGATCGCTATACCTTCCCAACTATTATACAAAACAAAGTTAATCAAAGATGATGTAATGCTCTCTATAATTTTCTTATTTTAGTCTATTGGATACGATTTCATAAAAAGAGGTGAGTTTATCAGTTTGGCTTTGAAAAGAGACAATCAAATCAGATTCAGAAAAAGTGGAACTTTAATTTAAGAGAAAAGATTGGAACTCAAAAGAATAACTTAAATTAGTTACTTGCGGTTCTTAAGTACCTAATATGTTTATTTGCCCAGAGTATGCTAATAAATATTTGTTTATATTATATAAAGAAAACGATCAGTGCTTGGATTATTGAATGGAATATTGTATGAATTATAAATTAATTAAATTAATATGATTATCTTAATTAAATTATCAATTTGTGCATCTTAAGCAGATACTATGTTTAACATTATTTATTGATATTAATTTTTAAGTTAGTAAAAATATAAAAAATGAGAACGCCGATTGTAGGTGGGCAAGGCCAGTAAAAACGTACCAGTCCTATAAAGTAATTAATCAATTTAATTTTTATCAAATTATTTGTGCATAGTTAAGCAAAATAAGTTTTCTAATCTAATCCAAATACCCGATAAAAGGCCGAAGATGCAAAAGCATATATTGATTAAAATTACTTAGAATGATAGCGAATGATTAAATAATAAAAAATTGTAATTTATAATATTTTAAGCATTATAAATATATTTATATATATATTTAAAAATCTATTATGATTGAGTAAGTGGAATAAGTGAATATAAATAAAATATTGATATGACCTAAATTTTCATAAAAAATAAGTTCATTTTAAACAATACAAGTAATCAAAATTCTAATTATTAATACTGCCAATAATAAATGTCTATGATTAAATAAATTTTATTTACTGGATGATTTCATTAGGTATAGTATGTATGAGTAAGAGTGAAGAAAATAAACTTTATTATTTTATAAAAATTAATTAATAAATCTATAAGAGCAAACTCAAAAAGATTTTTTTGGACTTCGCTCGTAATTTATTTTAATTAAAATAAACATTTATTTTTATATTATTAAAACATAACAATGAGTGCTCAAAGGCCACTCATTGTTAATCACTTGAGGGGTTGTTCCCCTTTATATAGTTTAAAGTCATGACTTGACTTTCTCATATTTTTCTTTGACCTGCTAGCTATCTTTATGATACCGAGTCTGTTTTTTTCATTGGCAACTAGTCTTTTCTTTTCCTCCATCTTGAAATTCTCTTCCAGAAGAACTTGTCTGTTACTTAGACTAATCAATTCTGAACTTGTGGCAGAATCTAATGTTTCTGAAATGAAATTAGATTTTATACGTATTGTGAACTTAATAATGAGTTATGCTACACTCATACTTTGTCTCCTGTTTTAGATTTGGTATTATTGTTTATGTTAGCATTCTGTGGCTTTATAATCCTGTATCTGCATAGAGATGGATCTTGTCTTTCTTGTATATGCTACTAAGATGCATCTCATTAGCATTTGTCTTTGAGACTAATTTTTATTCTTTTTCTGATTCAAATTCAGCTTGTTGAATTTCTGTAAGTACAT